>JAXISO010000210.1:0-73696 GCA_036785465.1 Colletotrichum agaves
GGAGACTTAGAATTACTCTAAAATAAATATTATTTTTTTAATTTAGGAAATAATAAATTTTATTAATTTATAATTTATTATATTATAATATAATAATAAAATTAATTATTAATTAATATAGAATTCACTATATTAATTAGTTCTAATATTTTAATAATAGAGATAATAGGTCTACTATATATAAAGTAAAAATAGATTAATTAAAGTAAGTTATTTAGAGAGAGAGGCCTTAAAAGAAAGAATAATATCCGGTTAAGGAGGGTCACGTGTAGTCACATGTGGATTATGTAACTGCCTGTGTGACCGCCAGAGTATCCACTCCAAAGCCTCGGATCCATATAGGATCCGGCAATATGGGCGAATATCCCAACAAAAGGAATATTTAAATTTATTAAACTTAAGAATATTAAAAAGGAATATTAAATCCTTCCCCTTAAATAGGTATTTATATATAAGTTTAATAAGTATAATTATTTAAGGAAATTTAAGGTAAGAATTTATATAAGGGGAGACCTTTAATTAAAAAATAAACTTAATACTTATATATTAATACTTATTTTATATTTATTTAAAAGTATTATAGTAATTATAATAAAGTTTAACCTTAAATTAATTTAACTTAATATTATAAATACCTTTATAAATATAATATTAAATAAAGTTATTTATATTTATTATTCTCTTAAATTTAATAAATTAAGTAAATATTTTATACTTTAAAAAGCTCTATATAGTCTCTGATAATCTCCTCTCCTATAGTAATAAAGTCTTAAAATAACTCTATAACTCTTAAATACTAAACTATTAAATAAAAATAATTATATTTTTATTATAAATAATATACTAGTTTTTATATTTATAAATAATATTATAGTTCTCTTTTAAAAGGGAGATTATACTAAGGTAAAAGTTATTATTAATAAACTTAAGTTAATTTATAAAATAATAGAAATAAGTAAATTAAGTATATTCTTAGGTATTTAAATTATTTAAAATTATTAATAATATAAATTATAACTCTATTTTAATAAGTATATTAAGAAAATTTATAATAAATTTAATATAAATAATATAATTTTATTATAAATAATAATAATCCCTATAGTATTTAATAAGTTAGTCCCTAACTCTAAGTAAGTCTCTAATAATAAAATTTACCTATATTAATATAAATTTAAATTTATTAATTATATAATTATAATTACTTAATTAAATATTATAAGATTATTATTAAAATTAATAAAATTCTCTATAAATTTATTTACTAAGTATTATAAAGTAATTAATTAATATCTTATATATTTATAATAAATAAAGTACTTAGTAATTAAATTTAATATTAAAAATAAGGGACTTCTCTTTTATATTTTAAATACCTTTTTTATTAATAATAATATTATTTATAAGAGTACTTAGAGCTATATAATAATATTATTTAGAGAATTAATTTTATAGAAATTATTAAAATAGTACTAAATTATTATTTCTAGTACTAAAGTAGAATTAATAGCCCTCTCTAGTATTATAAAAGAGTATTTTACTATTATTTAACTTATAAATAAGTTTTAATTTAAACTTAATAAAAACTTCTATATATATTATAATAATACTTAAACTCTCTAATTATTAATTATTAAGTAATTTTAAGTAATTAGTAAGTTATATTATATTAATATTAATAATTTATAAATATAATAAGAAATTAAAGAAGGTAAAATTAAGTTTAAATAAATTAAAATAAATAAAATAATTATTAATAGATTTATAAAGACTCTTTTAGCCTAAAGTTAAAGTTAATTTATAGTCTAATTAGGTATAGTGAATATTAGGGCTATAATTAATAAAAATAGCCCTTAAAAATAACTTTTATAATTAGAAAATATATTATTTAAATTACTTAATTCTAGGCTATAAAATAAAATAAAACCTAATTATAAAATCCCTTCTAATTATAAGATTTCCTTATATTTACTTAGTTCTCCTTTATATAGTTTAAGTTTATAAGTCTAATATTTTTACTTTATAATAAAACTCTTTATTATAAAATTTTATATTTTAATAACATAAATTAATATATAATATATATTAAAATAATAAAAGAAAAACTAGGACCCTTTTTAGAATTTATACTTAATTTAAATAAGTATTACTTTAATAAGAGGTCTTAGAAATTAGGGGACTAAAGTCTTAATAAGTAGAAAACTCTATTAATAACTTATAAATATATAATTCTTAATTTTATAACTAAAGTAACTAGAATCTATATTTTAATAGTATTAAAAATAATAATTAATAGAAATTTATAATCCTAAATTAAACCTAAAACTTTAGGTTAAGTTATTAACTTTTTTAATTAAGTATACCTAATTAAGTAATAGGCTATATTACTTAATTAAATACTCTAAGTTTAATTTAAGGGGGAATTTCTATAATAAACTTAAATAATAATAGAATATATATATTATAAATATAGTAGTTAGCCTTAGAATAGGTTTATAGTAAGAATAGTAAATATAGGTATAATTATTATTATATAGACCTTATAATAGCCTCATTTTAAGGTCTAAGGGGGTATATTAGGCCTATATTATTATAAATAAAATGCATGAGTTAAATATTCAGAGGTATACATTTACACCCAAATATGGGATATTTGTATTGGCTCCATATAACCTCCTTTTTCTTAGTGTATGCGCCATTTTCGGCACATTAGTTAGTTACACACTAATTAATCAGTTTTTCGTACTTCGCACCATGATCACTGGCCATACTGTTGCTCAACAAGATGCTACTCGTTCCTAGTCTCCACTGAAGACTAATCATTATCGAATGGCTTACGTTCGGGAACGCAAGAGCTGTTCGGTCTAGGTATGTCGTCCTGTAGAATACATGAACACACATACAAATATGTATAAATAGAGCAAACGGATTGAACACCTTAAAGCTCGCTAAGCCAGCTACATACTACGTATGCTCATGAGATACCATTTAGATAGCAATTTCTTCAGATGTGATTTCTTCTGGCTTCTGCCATGCGCTGTCATGCAGTTGAGAGTGGTGACTTATGGACGTATGAGATTTAGGAAGTCTACCAAGAACTTCGGCATGGGGACCAGAGGTTGAGGGGCGGGTTCCGAGTTCCGCATCATCCGCAAAAACGTTGTTTAGCGCTGGGTGTTCGGAAAGTTATTCGTGTGAAAACTTATTGCAAAATCCAAATTCTTTGCCACCAATCTTTTATATTCCTCGCGATTGGTGTGTGGTTTAATTGATGTTAAACAATTAAAAAGGTCTCGGCGAGAAGCTCTGATTGTCACTTCATTGCTTCTCAATAAATAAAGACCGTGAAGTCCAAGTCCATGCCCCAGTTAAGATGTTGTCCCGAGCGTCAAATCTGAATTTTGAGCAGACAATTCAGTTCCTCCTGACATCTGATCAATAGGAATAGAGACAAAGACCACCAAGCTTATTGAAAAACCTCGGCTGCTTTCTGGGCGAAAAATCTCGTAGAATAAAACTGCTGTCATGTGGCCTAATTTCTAGACAACTTTTCTCTTTGAAGCCCAATCAGAATATCCGGGACTTGCTTCAGCAGAGAATCAATACGATAAGTATCATGTCTGACGACAAACTAACGAAAAAGAAGGGGAAAACAAGCTGCCGGAGCAGGAAAAGGACTCTCAAGAGACTGGTTCAATTGTGGTGTAGTTGTGATGATCCTTCTCTATGAGGTAGGTGGGGGGAGAGGCAGCTAAGGGTCCCAGCCATGGGCCCGCTTACGTAAGGTGCCTAACAATAAGGGAGTCACCTGCAACATACTCAACACTACTAGCGCCAGAACGTTTTCGAAATCATCTTTCCATTTACCTCTGAGTCTTTCAAGTCTATATATTCATCGTCAATGGACGGGCCCTTATAGCCATGCAGCTTATAGATGAGGGAACTTTTACGTCATGTGGGCGGACTGGGCCTACCTACATCACCACCTTCAGCACCTTCCCTTACTTCCACTTCTTCCCTCCTCAAAAGACAACAACAACACCCACAAGATTAGCGCATAGAAAGCCCAGATCCAATATATCACGATACCTCTGCTCTTCACAGGAACAACCACTCATGTTCTGACTTCAGGGACCCTGGCTGTCTCCTGTTGTTTGTGTTGTTCCCGGTATACGCTCCGAGGACGGCTCCGCATCGAGCAAGTTCGTCAGCCATTACGCGCCACTAAATTTGAATCCAGGTCTCCGCCGGTTGCGAAAGGCGGGATACTACCCAAGTGAAGACATAAGACACATACACGTGCGCGGGACGGGAGTTGAGTTTGGTTAGCAAACTTGTCTCCTCTACGTGATTAACACTTGTTTACTCCGGCGATGTCGTCACTATAACAAGTCACTAGACGATCCCGACAGGCGATGCTTGATGGTCTTAACTAACCAGAGTTGGAGGTGTATTCAACATGACTGTTCCTCTCATCCTTGCTATTGGTTCTTCTGAAAACCGTCCAATTACTTCGGAAGAAGAATCAGGCATCTTGAAGACTAGTGGCAACTCGGCCACCCTAGCCCATGGTTGTTTTGATCTAGTCCCGAGACTAGTAGTCAAGTCAAGAGTCACTCATACCAGCTGATTGACCGAGCATGCAGCAAGTCGCAGGAGTCGGAGAAATCCGTCTCGGAGAAGACGTGATATTCTTCGAGAAGTGCTTGCTCGGAGCCTGAGTGTCCAGCGTTCAATCTCGTGTCAACGCGGAGGGGTCACGGGTCAATAGGCGAGAAGAATTCCATAGATCAAGGTAGCGAACGCACGTCTTCAAGTACGTGGACACCGAAGATTACAGGAATAATTGTTGATATCTGATTGCTTCTTTGAAGTCCGATGTAATACTAGTAACTAGCAGACATTTCAGCCTGCTTATTAAAGCAAGAGAGTTGCCCAGAGTCCAATGAGAATGATGGATCATAAAACAAAGCAAATCGGAACGCAGTAGTGTGTAGTTGCCTCCGTGAACCCGCCCAGCCTCCGTGAACCCGCCCATAGCCCGTTCGCCGTTTCCTGCTCGGTACACATAACACGCACACTTGCGCTTTACTAGACCTCCACAGCATTCTCTAATCACTCTCATCCATGTCGAACGGGTCGTCACTCGGCTCATCGACCTCCATCTCGCTGTCATCGAAGTCGTATGTAGGCTTCGCCTTAGGCTTGGCCGCGGCAGCGCGACCAGGCCGGCTTCTGGCTGCCGGGCGAGGTTCAGACTCCGGCTCCTCCATCAATACATCATCGTCGTCATCGCTCATCACGCGCTTGGCCTTCTTCGCCGCGTAAGCCTTAGCCGCAGGAGATAGAGTGCTCGTTTTCGCAGCAACCTTGGGCTTAGGCTTAGTCTTTGCCGGGGCCTCATCATCCTTAGACTTATTGTTCTTCGACCCCGCGGGGCGACCACGCTTCTTGACAGGTGCAGCAGCCGCAGGGGCTGCCTTGGCCTTGGAGGACGATGCCTTGGCCTTTGCAGCAGGCGCACCGTCATCACTCAAGAAGCTGTCGATATCATCCTCCTTGTTTATTGTCTTGTGCGGGGACGACCGGGCGAGAAGCTCGTAATTGGTGTCATCGACTTCCTCATCATCAAAAGTTCTTGAGGGCTTGGTCTTGATCTTAGGCATAGTGGAAGTTCGGCCCTCAGGATTCTTCATGGCGAACAAACTAAGTCGACCTGTCTGAGACCCCTTTGCAGATCCACCAATGCCGCGAACAAGATCATCGATATCTCCAAGATTGTCATCAACCTCACTGGCCTCCGAGTCCGATTCGTCAATGACGTATTTCGATTTCTTTTTGGTCGTGGAGGCCCTTTGGCCCCTTCCAGCGGCGCTGCTTGCCGAAGACTTGGCAGGAGCGGGTTCAGCAGAGGCACTCTTCTCGATGGATGCGCTCTTTTCGACGGACGCACTCTCCTCAGCAGCGCTAGCGAATTCGTCGTCATCGTCAGACAGGTCGTCGATAACGTACTTCTTGATTGATGCAGCGCGCCGAGAGCCGTTGGCCTTGCTGGCAGGTGCCGGTGCGGGTTTCTCGCTCTTGCTCTTCTTGCCCAGGTTGGCAAAGTCATCGTCACTATCAATTAACTCGGCAACCTTGGGCGAAGGCTTCTTGGCTGCCGCTGACTTTTGGCTCTGGGTTGAGACGTCTTCTGTAGACTCGACCGGGACAGAGGCGCTGGTCTTTCCCAAGCTGGCAAAGTCTTCGTCATCCTCAGAGTCGGATAAGGCGTAGACGGGCTTCTTCTTGGTTGCTGCTGCTCTTGAGGTTTTCTCAGGAGCAGCGGGCTTGGCTGCACCTTTTTTGCCGAGTGAAGCAAAGTCATCGTCCGAGAATCCATCTGAATCCTCCTTCTTGGGCTTCGTCTTCTGCTTCTCGAACATGGCGGCAAATCTCTCAGCAGCCTTCACTGTGACCTTAGGAGCAGCGGCAGCCTTGACCTTGGCACCGGCTCTTTTCCGCTCACCGGGCTCGTAATCGTCATCGCCCTTCTTGGCCTTGCGTCCCTTGCCTGCCCCTATCTTCTTGGATACGCGGCGACCGAGTCTGCGGATCGATGTCTGGATCTCGGCGTCGAGAGCCATTTGGTTCTCCCACTCAGCCACGAATTCATCGAGATCCTGGCACCAAAGGTCCTTCTCGCTTAAAGCTAGAAGAGAATCGTGCTCGACCTTCTTGCTCTCGATCTGTCTCTGCAACCTATCAAGGCGCTCCTGGGTAAGCGACCAAAGGGGCATCTGTCAGGTGGTCAGCTTAGAGGTTCGAATTACTCGAGTGGGGTTTACCAACCGAGAGAAGGTAGTCGTAGGCGTTTCCATGTCCGTCGTTATCCTCCTCCTCGTCCTCATCGCCCTCCATATCCTCGTCGGTATTCTTCTTCTTGACCTGCTTGTCTTTACCTCTGGGGAACGGCTCGTAATTTCGCTTAGCGAGCTCTTCAACCAGCACGGCCTTCTTCTTCTTGGCAATGACAAGCTTTCCGTCGATGATTTCCTTGATGAAACGTGCCTGCTCAGAGAGCTTCCTGTAATCGGCGTGGTAGACACCGAGCCAATGCTTTTTCCGTTCGGCGTACATTTCCAAGCGGTAGTGGAAAAACTCCTCAAGAATATCCTCGACCTTCTCGTACTTGCGGATCTGACCGCGGGTGTCGAAGGCGACCAAGTTGGAGGTAGCGACCTGCTTGGTGAGCTTGAAACGCTCCATCAGACCGTCGCTCATGACATCCCTGGTATGCTTGTCATCCATCTGGATAACGAAGTGGACGTTCTTGTGGTCGTTGAACTCCTTGTAATCCTTGATCCAGACCGGACCCTTGGTGCCACTGATGACCTCTTCCAACTTGGCCTTGAAGTCATCCGTCCACATGCGAATAGGAAGCTCAGTAATGATAACCTCGCCAGTCTTTTCATCGATTTCGCATATACCGTTGAATTTGTATCTGTCCTTTTCGGCGACCTCGGGAGTACCCTTCCAGCCGCGGAACCATGGAATCATGGGCTCGAACGGAGCATCCTCAGTGTTGTCAGGGGTGAGACGACCCATGCGTCTCTTGAGGTTCTCGACAATATGCATCGGGTGGTAGTTGGGGATTGATGTACTCCAGCCCGTACCGATACCATCAGCGCCGTTGCAAAGAATCATTGGGATGATGGGCGCGTAGGCCTTGGGCTCGATCCGCTTTCCGTCCTCGTACTGAGGCTCCAAGTTGGGCTCATCGAGAGTGGAGAAGATCTTTCTGGCGAAAGGCGACAGTCTCGTGTGAATGTAACGGGGACTGGCAGCATCAGAACCACCGGCAAGACGGGAACCGAAGTTACCACTGGGCTCAAGGACATTGATATTGTTGGATCCAACAAAGTTTTGAGCAAGACCAATGATTGTCTGCTGCAAAGAAACTTCACCGTGATGGTATGAAGTTTGTTCGGAGACGTAACCAGCCAATTCAATAACCTTCTGGTCCTTGACTAAGTTCCTCTTGAAACAAGCGTACAGGACTTTGCGCTGACCAGGCTTCAATCCGTCCATCACGGATGGAATAGAACGCATGTTGTCGGCCATACTGAAGAGGATGAGCTCCTTGTTGACAAAGTCGGTGTAAGTAATCGATTTGGTTGAGTGATCGAGGTAGGTACCAGGCACGAAGTTGCCAAGCCATTCTTTCCTCGCGTCGGCCTTTTTCTTGGAGAAAGCAAGCTCGAAAAGCTCTGCCTCATCGGGCTTCATGGTATTGAACTCTTTTAGATGGTCGTCGAGGTTGGTAAAGTAGACCTGGGCGTCTTCGTTTGAACTGGTACCCAGACCCTTGAAGTACTTGTAGTGCCATCGAGAGAGTTCATTGCCATGAGACTCCTTCCACTCCTCGTACTGAGGTTGAGTGAAGAAGGACTTGAGTCTCTGAGGCTTCTTCGGGTTGGGGCCCTGCCAGACCTTCACAATGGGAGTAATAAACTCTCGGAAGAAATCCGGAATCTGCAGCAAGGAAGGATATTGAACTTGCAGGAAGTTGATTAGAAGACCCTTGATGTGAGAACCATCGTGATCCTGGTCAGCCATGATCATCAGGTGACCGTAACGAAGGCCCTTCGTGTCGGTGTAGGTGGCCTTGTGCTTGAGACCAAGGAACTGCTTGATGTTTTGGATTTCCTGGTTCTTCGTGATTTGGTCGATGGATGCGTCACGAACGTTCAGCATCTTACCACGAAGAGGGAAGACTCCAATGCGGTCGGGATCCAGAATCGCACGTCCAGCAACAGCCAGACTCTTGGCAGAGTCACCTTCTGTGAGAATAAGGGTACATTCATGGCCGTGGCGGGTGCCAGCCAAGTTAGCATCAACTAGTTTCGAGTTGCTGATGCGGGATCGCTTGTTTCCGTCGCTCTTGGCCATCATCTTGTCGGCCTTCTTCTCGGCAAAGTCAATGATGTTTTGGATGGCGTCGGATTTGGCGACCTTTTTCAGGAATTCCTCAGTTAGAACACACTTGCTACCAAACTGGCTGACCTTGGTAGTCATTTGCTCTTTCGTTTGGGAAGTGAAAGCGGGATTGTTGACAAGACAGTTGACGAAGATGAAAATGTGGTTGCGGATGTGGTTCTGCTTGAGGGCGTGGCCCTTCTTCTTCTTGTCGAGAGTCTTCAGCAGTGAGCCGGTGATTTGGTCGGCAACATAGTTGACGTGCGTGCCGCCAGATGTGGTCGCGATGGAGTTGACGAAGGAGACTTGCTGGAAAGAACCGTCTGAGACTGTGAAGGCGATCTCCCAGCGGGGGTGAGCCTCGGTCTTGTCAACTTCGACGACGACCTTGGGCTCCACACCCTCCTCGGCGCCACGCTCCTTCGCGATAGCCTTGGCGTACATTTCGCAGTAGCCCTTGAAAGCGAGCTTGATGTGGGTGCCGTTCAGGTAGACCTTGATGCCGCGGACTGTACCCGCCATGTCGTAGACACGGCGTTGAAGTAAAGCCTCCAGATCATCGTCGATGCCATCCATGCTGAAGCGTTTGAAGTCGGGCTTGAAGCTCACACGAACAAAGTCACTTGTCTTGCTGCTGGTGATCTTGGCCTTGCCACACTTGCTCATGTTGTCCGTCCAGATCTGCTTGTATCTCTTTCCGTTGCTCGAGTCTTGACACTCGAGAGTGAACTGCTCACTGAAAACGTTGCAGAGCTTTGCACCATAACCGTTACGACCACCAACGGTCTTTTTCTCGTCATCATCGTAGTTGGAACCGGTCAAGAGGTGACCGAAGATCATCTCCGGGATGTAAATCTTCTCCTTTCCGTGAATTTCGACAGGAATGCCCTTTCCGTTGTTCTCAACAGAAATCTCTCCATTTTCGCGGTCAATATTGATCTTCATGTAGGTCATGGTGGCGTCGCGCTGCTTGTTGTCGGCAGCGTTGACCAAGATCTCGTCGAAGATCTTGTAAAGACCGGGAACAAAAGTGACCTTGCGGAATTCCATAAGCTTCGTCTCCTTGTTGAACACCCACATGGGCTGCTCTGTCGGCTCAACCGAACCGATGTAAGTATCGGGACGCTTGATGATGTGCTCGAGCTGAGTGAGCTTCTGGTATGTGTCGGTGGCATTCTTCTTGGATTTGGGGGCCGAGGCAGCCGGTGCGTCGTCGTCAATCATCATGCTGTCATTCTCGATCTCTGCCAGGGGGTTGCCACTTGACTTCTTGGCAGCAGGGGCCTTCTTCTGCTTCTTAGCGCTTGGAGGGGTGTTTGAAAAGGTCGACGCTCCGTCTTCCTCGTCGCTGTCGGGCTTCGCTCGCTTCTTAGGTGCGGGCTTCGTTTTGAGGGTAGTTTGTGTCAACTTCTTCGCTGGCGCCGCTTTTTTTGCGGGAGCTTTGGCCTTGGGCTTCTGCGATAGATCAGTCAAGGGTTCAGCGGCGGTCTTGAGGATCGCGGGAGCTACAGTCTGCGGGGCCGTTTCGGCAGACGGCAGCGTAGACATTATGATGGTAGTACAACGAAAAGATCATGAGGGGGTATAGGAGTACGGCGAGGAAAGCTTCGAATAAGGCAACAGAGGGCAAGCGGAAGGAATGGTGATGGTGTTATTCAGTGAGGAAAACGCTGTCGCGAATGATTTGCGGCGAAGGGGGCGCTGGTTAGGTTGTAGACTCGAATAACGTTGCGCGTATCGTGGAAAGTTGGTGCGCAGCTGAAGGACGGAAAACTATCGTACGGCAAGCGCGACCCAAGACATTGAAGCTCCTTCCTAGAAATGCGACAGACCACAAAGTTGGGCTCGAGGTGGCGATGATGGGTATCCACAGCTCGGGGAAGGATTCAGAGACGAAAAAGAAGCAAAACCTACCGGCGCAAAGTCCGACTCCTCGCTCAGGTCAAACACAGACTCATCGTCTGAGCTCATCTTGTACAGGTTGCGCTCCCCGAAACGCGGGGAGCAATACGATAATAGACGTACGGCAGTAGTAGCGATGGTTCCAGTCGGTGCAATTGGCGGCGGCAGAGGAAGAATCACGGTCGGTCGTCGACTGCCAAAAGAACGGACAAAGGGGTCTGCAACAAAACGGCTAGTTGGGCAGACCAGGCGCGCAATTGACACGAACGATCGTGGTGATGGGGAAAAGAGGGGAGATAATCGCGAGTGTGCCAGTTCGACGACGAGGTTCCCTCTTCCTTTACATGCGCGTGTTCCAAGGAGAGAGAGAGAGAGAGAGAGAGGGAGAGCAGGCAAGGTCGATGGTTTGTTGTGCGTGATAGGCTTTTGTCGTTGGTAGCAACCCTTGGCTGTTGATGTTTACCCGGCGTAAACATTGGGAAGTCGCGACATGGACTTTTCTCACTGGACCGCGTTTGGGTGCCCCGCTTCGCTTGCCTCCTGCCCTGTGTTTACTGCCTCAGGCTAATCCCGACCTGTCCGCTGTGCCGTGAGTTGGCGCCCAGCCCAGGGACGTGGGACGTGGGACGAGGACAAGGCCGGGGAAATCGGCAGCCACGTTCTCGCTTGCCCCACTGGGCAAGTGCAATCGTGGCTTCGTGCGCCCGGGCGGCAGACGTCAGGTCCACTGTTCCAGAGTTCCTGCTGCTGCATGCCGAAACCTTGGCTGACAGTCAGCTCGCATCACTCCATGCAACTACAATATTACTTCCTAACCTGGGGTGGATATTGAACCAATGGCACTCTGGATTCATATCAACAAACGGTCTCAATCAGGGTCACAAGGCTTCACTTTGGACTTCCTCTTTTCGTTCAACAGAAACATAACCACATCCATCCGCCGCCGCCCCCCGGCAAACGCTCCAGAACACCCTATTGCGCTCTCCCGCCACCAAAACATACCCACCGCTTCTCCGCACGCTTGCTTCGCTTTCAAACAACACGCCTCGTTTTGCCCGTCTCAACCTCGTAGATCCAGCCGCTGAGTGTCACGCTATCCGGAACCAACTTAGTCTTCTTGATGAAGTCGATGTCTTTCGCGACAGCCTCCTCCAGCTCTGAGAACGCTAGGAAGTCTAGGTTGCGGGACTTGAGTTCGGCGGAGGCATCGGCACTGAACCCCATTAGAGCCGGACAAAATCTCACTTGTGTAGAATTGTGGGCTTACCCCAGGTTCTTGTCAACAATAGCATAGGCGTCCTGATTCTTGAAAGTAAGCATGCCGCAGCCGGTGTGCTTGACGAGCACGATCTCATGTGTCCCGAGAAGTTGTTGAGAAATGACGATGCTGCGAAGGGCATCGACTGCTGATGCACCAGCCTAGGCATATCTCTTATTCAGTGACCATGACTCGCCCACAACAATGTTCACACTCACGTTTCGTATGACATGCGCATCGCCCAATTCGATGCCGAAAGCTCTGGCCGGGTCGATCCTGGCGTCCATGCATGTCAAGACGAGGTACTTTTTCGCCGGAGGAAGTGGCAAATGCCCCTGATTGAAGCTAGAAGAGTAAGTTTCAGACGCGGCCTCGATGTTCTTCTGAATAGCAGACATGATGTCTTGGGCAAGTAATGCAAAAGATAGTAATGACGATGAAAGTTGATTGCAAAGGCTGGTGGATGGCGTTCAAGTAAGAGCTGTCTCGGCAATGTCTGGAGTGAGAGATCCTCTTGTTAGATATCTATCTGTCTCCAGCTTCCATTCCTGCGCCAAGGCGTCCGGCACACAAGATGCCACCAAGTGCTGGTGGTATTTGATTGTCGTCGATTGCGTGATATCGGGTTTTGTATCTTCCACGAGAACTAACCAACGAGCTTCGCCGTCTCCGCACTACCAAGACCAGTTCAGTCCTGGCTGGGAAAGGTGAGTTGCGCGATTCAAAGCACAGCTTCGGGGTGGGGTTTGTCGACGTTACCGATCGGCGTTGCAGCCGCGGGTAAGCTTTCACAGACAGGTATGCAGAGACTAAACCCACGAACTCACCATGGGAAGCTGTCAAAGCTGCATCAAAGCACACACACTTATTGAGGCATAAAGCTGCGTCGTCCCGAGAAACTGACATTGAGACTTCCGGGAATTCGTGATTTTAGGCCAGACGTCGTATCATTCACGTGGTCGGGATTTCGATAAGTAGGCAAGTTGTTACACGTCTGTGGGACAACAACCACTCCATTCTTCAAAGCCCGTATTTCAACTCCAGGGATTAATGACGAGTTGAGTCGCCCCCTCGGCTACGTCTGCTTTTCTTGAATAACTCCCATTGTCCTCAACTCCATCCAATAGCAAATAGCAGTAACCCGGCTAACTCTGGAGTGTCTTGTAAAAGAAGACCTCGTCTTTCAGCTGTCGTGGAACGGCCGGGCTGATGCCGAAATTGGGAACCCTGCCGACCTCAATGTATCCGAAGTTCCTGTACATGTCCTCAGCCGGGCAGCCAGCCTCGGTATCGAGCATCTGTGTCATTGATCAGCAGCTTATTCCAAACATCGGGTCCTGATGCGTCGTCCTACTAGTAGGGTTCGTCCCCTCCTAATGGACTCGCCCTCCAAAGCACTCATCAACACTCTGGCGGCGCCGCGTCTACGGAACTTGGGACTGACGAGCAGCTTCTCGACGTAGCCACGGAAGGGACCGGTCTCGGAGTAGGGCATCCACAGCATCACGACGCCCATGAGCTCGGCTCCCTTGGCCTTGGTTCCGGGTTCTGACTCATCGAGCAAAATCAGCATCATGCGGGTGCCGCCGGTGACCTCTGCTATGCGCTCCTTCCACCATGCCAATAATTTCTCGTGCGACAGGGGCGGGAGGAAAGTTGCGAGCGTCCGATCTTGGCTGATGCAGGATGCGTGCAGAGCTGCTAGATACGGAATCAGATGGCTGTGATCTGCCGGTGAGAAGATGTACGGGGTCCCTGAGATCTCAGACATGGCGAACAGAATTTTCCCGGGGCCTGAGGGGGGCCCGTTTCCGGGAGGTGGCTAGTTATGATTATTGCTCGAATCGAGTTGGCCAGAAGGCAATGCTGTGGCCCAGTTCGAGATTATCGTGGCGGTCGTGGTGCAGCTGGCCAGGAGCATGCGAAAGCTGACAGCGATCGACGATGCAGGTACGGTGCAAGGCTATGCGTAAGGTATTCCGTCCCTGGCACCGACTTGGGGAGCTGGACACCCACCAAACCTTGAGACTGATAAAGTATCTGTCCACGAGCTGTAAGAGAGATGGGTACCTTATGATATTCTTCAGAAGTTGCTTTGGGTGGGTCTCGAAGCGACTTTTCGACTTTGAATCGTAGAAATGAAGCCCGTCGCATACAACAGTTGGCAAGGAGAGTTGACGGGAGGTTTTGATAAGTGAGGGGAATTCCAGAAGCTCACCTCAGCTTTTTTGCTAACACGGGATGAGATGCACCTTCCAACAACTGGGGTTGGGTGTGGGGGGCACGTCTGAGTAAGTTGATGTAATTGATGGTATTGGGTCTTGAACGGGATCTTTGATCTTTTGGTCTTCTGGAGTAGGGAGGTAGCTGACCGTGGATGATGACAGTTCCTATCATACATACCTACGAGGAAAATTGTTTTAAAATTTGAAAACGAAGGTCGCCAGAGCAGACGCTTTTTTAGCACCGTTCGACCGTCTTTGAGGCTAAATTAGCGCAAGTCTCCCGCGTCCCGGCACCAAGACTGCCCGCTACGAAGGAATTCCCGGCGCAAATGGCGCAGGGTCCTGAATGATGTCGCCCCCCGCATCGAAGGAAGCGACAACGCAGTTGATCCCAGCTGCGACCACAAGCTCTGGAACCGACTGCCAAGGGCCAGCCCGGCTCTATCTGCTGGAGGTTTGCCGTGACATTAAATGGCAACTCGCAACGGTCCCTGACATAAAGTACCCAAGGCGCGGTAGCGCATCGGGTCATGGCATGTACCCGTTCATCCTTCGGTCTTTCTTTCAGTTATCTACAGAGTAAGCTTGTTTACCAACCAGATTTGGACGCCAGTGCATTCGGATAGTTGCGGTGCTTGGCAGAGATGAGGTGCTCATCTTGCTTGCATGGCGCCCACGCAGTCCGTAGGTTAAGCGATGGTGGTGGTGTCTTGGAAGTGGAACATATCTGACGGAACATGGCCTGGTAAGAGGCAAAAAGTCCTGTTCACAGATTGTTGCATCGGACTCACCACGCTTCTCAGTCAAAGCAGCTTACAACTTAACAACAGGTCATTACCTGAATACAGGAACGGAACAACTTGAGTTATCTTGCCTTCCCTACCATAGCAATATCGAACCAGCCTCTCTCTCTCTCTCTCTCTCTCTCTCTCTCTCTCTCTCTCTCTCTCCACCCACCCAAGTGGCTCCCGTACAACTCCCCATCGCCTGCGGTCAAACTGCTGAAGGACACATGTTACAAACAAATCAGGTTTGCCCACCTCATCCTTGCAACCTTCTCGAAGATGGCCTTTCTCATAGGCTATCACAACTCGGCGCAATGGGAAACTCCCGTAACAATCCACCTGCACTAAGGTAGGTAGGTAGACTTGCGGGAGCCCGGGCACACGGACCATCCGAGAGAGGTGTCGTCTCACCTCCTTCACCGCAACAAGACGAGGGAAATTCGATGTACCTTGCTTCTGCGTGCCGTATCTGCTAAACCACCTCACCCGCGCAGGCTAAGGCAACGTACCTCAGGTTCCTTCATACTTATGCAGCTAAACTGCCCCTCTGACGTCGATTGTAGACCCTGTTTCATCGCCAACCTCACTTCCCGGTCCCCCTTCTCAAAAGCTTAGCCAACGAAACCAACAACCATCACCTCTCCCGGTGCACTTCCTTCTGTGCTACAACCTCAATCTTTTTTTCGCATTCTTCAATCTCAGACAAATTGAACTCATTTCGCCTCGCAGAAGCAGTTCCCCGCCGCCATGGATGACATCTTCCGCAAGGTGGAGCGGGGCGTCGAAGCCCTTTTCGGTGAAGAGCGGCACGCGCACACTCACACCGGTTCTGAGTGCACCGAGCATCACTCCGATGCCCATACCGGAAACAGATTCCAGTCCTTCGCTCCGCAGACCACCGGCAATGCCAAGTGGTATGTCGACGGATGCTCCTACTTCTGGGCCGTTTCCGAGGCCATTGAGCGTGAGCATCCCATGACCATCCCGCCAATGCTACTAACTGTCTCTGACCGTGTGACCATGCAGAGGCCCGCGAGAGCATCTACATCCTGGACTGGTGGTTGAGCCCGGAGCTCTACCTGCGTCGTCCCCCTTCAGCCAACGAGCGCTACCGTCTCGATCATCTGCTCAAGGCCGCTGCCGAGAGGGGTGTTAAGATTAACATCATCGTCTACAAGGAGGTCGAGGCCGCATTGACGCGTGAGTTTATTCTCTCAGTGGAGGACTTCTCTCTAATTCGGCTAACAAACTACGAACTACAGTGAAGTCATCCGTAAGTACACTCAACTCAACACCAGCTTCAATCATGACCATGCCTAACGCTTGACTCATGCTGATATCCCGTCCAGCACACAAGGACCTACCTGGAAAGCCTTCATCCCAACATTGGCGTGTTTCGACACCCTGACCATGTTCCCACGGGGTATGATCTTCAGAGCGAGATTGGCGAGAACTTCTCAAACCTCTCCTTGAGCACTTTCAATCTCTCCACCTTCTCCGGCGATGCCTTGAAGACCATTTACGGTACCGCAACTGACGGTGTTGTTCTCTTCTGGGCTCACCATGAGAAGCTCTGCCTGATTGACGGCAAGACTGCTTTCATGGGTGGTCTTGATATGTGTTAGTGATGAGTCCGAACCGCTGGAGAATACGGCTAACTTGACCACAGGCTTCGGACGATGGGACACCAACAGTATGTTCATCTCGCCTGAGCTGATCTTCGACAGAGTATGGCTAACGTAAGGCTAGGCCATCCCATCGCGGACGCTCATCCTGGCAACCTGGATGCCATTATCTTCCCTGGCCAGGACTACAACAATGCTCGAATCTACGACTTTGCCGATGTCGATAACTGGGACCAGAACAAGCGTAAGCAAACAACCCAATTCATGTGTGCCACGTGCGTATTAACAACATCCTAGTCGACCGCACCAAGAGCTCTCGCATGGGCTGGTCTGATGTCGCCATCAGCTTGAACGGTCCAATCGTCCAAAGTCTGTCGGAGCACTTTGTTGACAGATGGTTTGTAAATCTTCACACGTTTCTTTTCAGCGTATTGACTAGCCCCAAGGAACTTCATATTCGACGACAAATACAGCAAGAAGAACCCTGGCAAGTACGGCAGAATCGACGGCTTCAGTCAGGAATCCGGCAGAATCGCCGAGAATGGCCAGGGCGGTGGTTTCTTCGGTGGTGCTGGCCACTCCACCAGTCACCTCTTCGGCGATCTCGGTGACCGCATCAACCGTGGAATGAGCCGACTGATGGTCAGCGACGATCAGCCCGAGAACGACGGGAGATCTTGGGGCCAAGACCGAGATGGCCAAGCCGCCAACATCCAGCTCACCCGAAGGTAAGTTCAAGACCGCACTGCCATTCAGCGTGCGAACACTCACTCGAGCACAGCTGCACGACGTGGTCCTCTGGCCACCCCACGGAACACTCCATCGCCAACGCCTATATCGATGCCATCACCAGGGCGCAGCACTTCGTCTACATTGAGAACCAGGTTAGTCTCTTCTTTCACCTGCCCTCATTCTTCCCTCGTTCTTCCCTAATAACATCAAACAGTTCTTCATTACTGCCACCAGCGATAAGCAGCACCCCGTCACCAACAAGATCGGCCGCGCCATCGTCGACCGCATCCTCCGCGCCCACCGCAACGGCGAAGACTTCAAAATCATCGTCAACATGCCCGCCGTTCCCGCCTTTGCCGGCGACCTCAAGGCTGACGACGCCCTCGGCACCCGCGCCATCATGGAGTTCCAATACAACTCCATCTCCCGTGGCGGTCACAGCATCATCGAGTCCCTCCGCAACGAGGGCCAGATCGATGACCCGGGACGCTACATCCGCTTCTACAACCTTCGCAACTACGACCGCATTAACCTGTCCACCACCATGTCCGATGCCGAGCGCCAGAGCGGCGTGTCCTACGAGGACGCCCGCCGCGAGCACGACGACGCCGTCGGCGCCGGCTACGAGCCCCGCGGTGAGGGCACTGGCGCCACCTGGGGCAGCCGCAACACCCAATACGACCGCTACCAGGACGCCGCCTCTCGCGTCGGTGACCACACCTGGGACACCATCTCCGCGTGCTACATGGACGCCGGCCCGGATCTGCACAACGTTCCCTGGCACGGTGAGCCTGAGGCCGAGATGGACGCCTTCGTCAGCGAGGAGCTGTACATACACTCCAAGCTCCTCATCGCGGACGACAGCCTCGTCATCGTCGGCTCCGCCAACCTCAACGACCGCTCCCAGCTCGGCACGCACGACTCCGAGATCGCCGTCGTCATCGAGGACCCCACGCCCGTCGAGTCGGAGATGGCCGGCCGCCCCTACACGGCCTCTAAGTTCGCCGCCTCGCTGCGTCGCCAGATCTTCCGCAAGCACCTCGGCCTGTTACCGGACCAGCGCTGGGACCAGCCAAACGAGAACTGGACCTCGGTCGACCGCAGCCCCAACGACTACGACTGGGGCTCGCCCGCCGACCGCCTCGTCCAGGACCCCATGTCGCGCGAGTTCTGGAACCTCTGGGAGGGCACCGCGCGGACCAACACAGAGGTCTTCTCCAAGGTCTTCCACAACGTGCCCAACGACCACGTGCGCACTTGGAAGGACTACGACGACTTCTTCTCACGCCACTTCATCATCCCCGGTGCCAAGAAGGAGGATGACGGCGGCGACGACAATGACTCCTCCGGCAAGGTCGAGTACGGCCACGTCGTCAGGGAGGAGTTCCCCGGCGGCGTGCGGGAGGTCAAGGACTGGCTCAACCGCGTGCGCGGTAACATTGTCGAGATGCCCCTGGACTTCCTCGTCGACGTTGACGACATCGCCAAGGAGGGTCTGTCTCTCAACAGCTTCACTGATGAGATTTACACGTGAGATGGCTGTGATGATTGATGTATGAGAGAATGCTGAGTAGGATATATTTACACACATGAGACAGTTTGGGTGGAACTCTTGCAATTCAAATACGGCAAGAAATAAAAAGATATTCTGAAGTATGGATGATGGTCTGCCCTTGTGTTGAAAAGCAATAGCATTGTGTCTCTCGATTCTGAATAATTGTACTTTGGTGCCTATTGCATACAAGCTCACTCTTGAAGACGAGTGTCCGGGGACTACAATATCATGCATTTGAAACGGGTGTCTACCTATGCCTTTCTTTTTAAGGGTACAAAAGGCATAAAAAAAGTCTATAATGGATGGCTCTTCAAGGGCACGACTCTCGTCGTGACCAGTGACACTCACGAACAATCTCGATTGTTGCTGCTGTCTAGGTGTTATTCAGCCGGACTTTCGAAGCCCCAAATCATCCTCGGTGTTGCCATATAAAGAAGCATGTTGGACCTCGAATAAACAATGTATAATCTGTCAAATGGTGTGCAGGGCATTGCGTTTTCCCACCACGAAAACAAAAAGAAGTATTATACAGACCTTCTTTACCCTGCCACTCCTATTTCGTTGGACACAGAAAAATAAAAGAGCAAGGAGAAAAAGCAAGTGAAATTTGTTCCCGTCAACTCCATGTGAAGTAGGCATCGCAATGCGTTCAAAAGGTTTTGGTCTCTTCATCTTCTTCCCCCATCCTTCTCGTAATCGAAGCGCACATATAGACACGCCCCAGGTCGAACTCAAAATAATTTTCATAGCCTCATTTCATGGCTTTCCATTAGTCCAACTTTCGAAGATGCTTCCGCGTGGGTAGAATGTTACTACACACGGACTCTTCAGTCTTTTTCAGCCCCTCCTCGTGAGCGTCAGCAGAGCTCTAGTCCACCTTGCCGTTGCCGTTGGGACCCAACAGGCCCTCCTTCATCAGCTCCTTGTGACCCCATGACTCTTCTAGGCGGAAGTGACCGCCACGGCCCCTGCGGACGCGGCCGCGGAACCAGGAGGCAGCGCCGAGGGCCAGGCCAAGGATGCAGCCCATGGTGAGGTACGGGTGCTCGACAAAGGTGACGCGCATGTCGAAGAAGATCTTCTCAAAGCTCGAGATGGTGAGCTTGGGCTTGATCTTGGGCGGGGAGGTGATGACTTTGTTAATAGTCTCCAAAATCGACGTCCGTGACAGCAGAATGTTGTTACCAGTGATGGTAGTGTCCCAGTATCGGCGGTTCTGTTGCTGCATCAGTTTCCATATGAGTTGAGTGGGAATTCTGCAAAACTTACATCCTCGTCATTGATGATAACACGGTCTCCATCCTTGGTGTCGATGCCGTAAGTGGTACGAATCCATCTCTGCCAGAAAACGCTGTCGACCCAAGCAAATCCAACCTGCTTGCGATCGGTTTTGTCCATGTTGATGCGGATGGCCTTGGCTTGTCGGAGGGCACGTTGGTCGCCACGGTCTTCGGCCTCGTCGATACGAAGCTGCTTAGCGTCACGCAGCTCCTGTCGCTCATGCTGAAACAGAAGAATCTGCTTGTCCATCCACTCATTGGCGGCGCTCTTCAGCTCACGCTTGGCCCTTAAGAATCCTTCCTGGTCCTCTCTGTTGACGATGCCCAGAACAACAATCTTGCCGTCCATAATCTCACGAGCGTTAGAAGCCGTCATTTCAGGCACGATCGGCAGCCAGACGGACTTCATCCAGTTCAAGACGCTGTGAACGTCGCGCATCTCCTTGGGTGTGAGCGGTTGGTAGTAAGTGGGGCGACCCTCCCTGGAAACAAGCAGCCGAGGCCAAGTGGTAATCTTGTAACGAGCGTAGAGGACAGGGTCCTTGGTCTTCACAAGCTTAGCTTTGCCGATCAAGCTGAGGGGCAAGCGCTCGAGAGCCATAAAATCCTCGGTGGTAGTAGCATGGTCGTAGAAGTAGATGAAGATGACCTCTTCCTTCTCCTCAAGAACCTTCAGTGATTCGGCATCGACGTCCTGGACACCGTCACAGATGTCGATGGCCTTTTCAGCGTAGTGAACAAAGTCTCCGAGGCCTCTCAGACCATCATACTCAACGCGCTCGCCGCCCTTGAAGAAGAGGATAGTGGGGTAGCCGCGAAGACGGACATCCTTGCAGAGGCGGGACTCGACATCGCAGTTCACCTCACCAATGTTCAGTTTGCCCTTCATCTCCTTGGCCAATTGTTGCCAATTAGGCGCCATGGCCTGGCAGTGGTGGCACCAGGGTGCGTAGAACTTGACGAACCAGGGGTCCTGCGTCATGGTGACCTGAGTCTGAAACTTCTCCGCAGTAAGAGGCACCGAGATACCCTCTTTATTGGGAGTGACGGTGGGCTTCTTGATGATGGCCTTGGTAGGGGCTGCAACAGCCTCCTCGGAAGTAGTGCTGGCCTTAGTGTCTGCCTTAACAGCATCGGGCTTCGCGTCGTCCTTGGGAGCAGCATTTGCGTCGTCCTTGGGAGCAGCATTTGCGTCGTCCTTAGCGTCGGTGGCCTTTTCGTCCTTGGCAGGAGGAGCCTTAGGCGGGGCCTTGGACTCTTCCTTTACCGGCGCCTTCGGATCAATGTTCTCATCTGCCTTTGCGGGTGCCTTGGAATCGGCCTTCAATTCGGTCTCCTCATCCGCCTTGGCGCCGGTCTTATCGTCGGCAGCCTTCTTCTTGAGTTCTTCGGCTTTGGCGGGGTCCTGGTCAGGAGAGTACATATCGCCAGCCTCAGGAAGCGCCAGGCTTTTAGGTCTCGATCCTGGCTTGGCGGCCTCCAAAAACTTCTCGAGGATGGGGCTGAGCTGATCAATTTCCTTGAAGCCCTTGATCATTTCCGCGACCTCGCCGTTCTTGTAGAGAATGGTACTTGGGTAGGAGTGGACATTGTGAGAAGCGCAAAGATCGAAATATGCCACGCAATTGACTGTGGCAAACTTAAAGTCGTAGAATTCCGAAAAGGACTTGTCCGTATTCTCGGGCTTCGAAGTATAGTAAAATTCGTATAGCGTCTGGAAAATCGGCGCGTAATCTATGCAGTGTGGACAGTAAGGGCTAGAAATTTGTCAATCAGCGACTGCGCGACAAGCGAACACACCTTAGGTAAAGGCTTACCTGTAGTGCTTGATAAGCATGAACTGCGATGACTTCACCTCCTTGTCAAAGGTGTCTGGGGTCAGCTCGAGTATTGGAGGGACTTTCATGGAGTTGAAGTAGGTGTCTTCCCGCTCATCTTCTTTCGCTGCTGCTTGCACGCTCGAGAGCAGGGTCGAGCCAAGGAATAGGAATAAAGGAGATAACCTCATGACGGCGACGAGGTTGCACCGCGCAGGTGCGAAGGGTTTCGAGAAAAGAAAAGTGACGGGATGGGTATCGAAATGACGATGGCAGAATGGATAGAAGGACGCGATCGAGTGAGGATGCGCTCCGTCGCGCAAGCGTCGTCGTCGAGGACGTGGGGGGAGCGAGAATGCGGCGGCAGATTAGGTGTGGATCGACCAGATTGTGTCGTGATGTAGTCGGAGGGTCACAAAAGGGTCGAGGTAAACCTATTGAGTAATTGTCGGATACATGGGAGGAATGAGGACGAAGAATGACAATCGATCAATCTTCGTTTTGGTTCGTCATGGGCGCAAGCCTCCCGAATTCATCCAGCGGCGTCGAAGGAAGAAAAAAAGGGTGGTGGTTGTGGTGGTGCTTTGGCAAAGGGGCAGCCAAGCGAAAGGGACCAACAAAGCGAGTGACGGGACTGGCAGGCAGAGGCAGAGGCAGAGGCAAGAGGCAGGTCAGGAGAAGACCGGACCATGTGTCAAGATTCTATAGCGTGGTCCAGGTTCTGGTGTGGCAGGCAGCCGTTGCGCGCGGGCAGCAGGCCAGCAAAGAACCTTCTGCCTGAGAGATGAGGCAACAACGGGCAAGGGGTCTTACTCACTGCTCGTGCAAGGAAAGCTCCATTCTGGCCAGACCCGACCGGCCTAGCGGAAGGCGGATCCACTCTAGCGCTGGTTCCAGCTGCCCACATGTTGCTCGCCTTCCATCCCACCACTTAAAGCTCGGCAAACTTCGAACTTGCATTCAAGCTCCACATGCGATAAGAACAGCAATTTTGCTTGTTCATCTCAGATTGGAAAGAGTCCCAAGACTGGGGGGGAGTCTGGAGTTTACGTTTGGCAAGTGCGGATCAATCCCAGGATGATAAACTCAAAAAAAGCCCCAGATTGCCCTACATAAGGAAGTTCGACTGAAAGGGCAACTACTTACATGAGCCGTTGACCAACGGCTGCATCTTTGAATGCGAAGAGTTGTGTGCCTCTTCTTCGGTCGTGCCAATTGACCGAATTGAATGGTGAGGTCGACGTGGGCATGCCGAACGTCCAAATCTCGGGGTTTTCAATGCCTCTAAAGCTACAATCCATGATTGAGTCAACAATTCTCTTCTATCCAGTTCTTTTTTGGCCGTGGGTTCCTATACCATTTGGACGCAGAGCATTTTCTTATGACGCCTAGCCGATCAGCAACATCGAATGAGGAGGAAATGTACAGAGGTATACAAACGTGTACTATCCACCAAACTCTCGGAATGGAGATTACAATCGCAACAGCAATGGTGGTAGCCACTGCTGGGCCTGACCACTTTATGTGGAGGTGATTCGCCCAGGAGGTTCGGCTGAAATGCTCGCCTCCGTCCTCACTGAAGCCATCCCCCATGTTGCAATAAGAGCAAACGCGAAAACCTCCGGACCATCGTTCAACACCTCAGCCTGCTGTGTGGCTATGGGATATGGTGCTACTAGTCGGGAAAGCCATGACTGGCCGACAAAAATCGGGCCTGCAGGGCTCACTGAAGCGCCTCAATATCGCAGCCTGCTCCAAACCTTGTTTCTACATCTTCGTCACCGAAATCGCCTTGGCTAGGCTCCCAGTCACGGCTCGCGTCATCGCTCTGATCATCGCTCTGATCCAAGCATCTGCCGCTGTTGGCAAAGGGATCAAACTGCTCACATCTTTGCGCCATGTTCAGGCAGAGTTCCTGGGCCTCGTCAACGAACTCTCGAAAATAATAGCTGTGATTGACCAGATCAAAGACACTCTCCAGGTACTCGGCGAAGAGCATTCTGCGGATACTCGACTGCCGTCTATCGCTAAGCATGTGGCTGAACAGCTCGGAAAATACTTGGAAGACGTTGCCGGGGAACAAGAGGCGCTTTGCCGACCATCATATATTACACGGCAAACCAGAGTTGTGTTGATGACCGACAGCTAGTCCAAGCCTCTTCGTAAAATATCAGCCGAGACATAGAGACGAGCCACGATATGCTGCGAACTACGAGGACATTGAACTGACTCTTTACTAACACGTTCGAAACGAGAACAGCACCCGATCATCCAATCAGGCCACCCTTTGCAAGACAGCGGCCACATTTTTGGTCGGAACCGGGTACTTTATCGATTCGCGGTTCTGTGCATTAAGCCTGCTCGCGATGCTGCAAGTGTCAGTGTCATGTGTTTTCCGCACTACAAACGCCTTCCTGGATGAACTCAGTACTACGAACGCGCCTTCTGCAGTACGATAGTGCCAATGCTCAAACCGAGAAAGTGCAACCTCATCGACTGCACAACCCGGTCTTGGGAGACATTCCATGTTGCTGATTACTTTCCAAACTGGATGGCTTCCCGCGCTGTCTTTTTCGCCACCTCCTGGAACAGTGTAAACGAAATTGGTTCATCGCTTCACCTTGGAGTTCCCAGGATAGTCCCTTACGAGCATATTTTATCAGCAGTTCGCAGTTCTGATATGGACTGTATCAAACGGGGCATGGCCAACAGAACACTTTTGCCAACAGACATTGATGAAACTGGAAGTTCACTTTTACTGGTAAAAACGGGAGAAGATGATGAGAACGTTCAACGACTTCCGACATCCAGCTCTCTCTAGCTTTCTCCTCGCGCGTACGACCTAGAACTCGCCGACTTCCTTCTCAACCAAGGATGGCCTGTTAATGACCAGACCCAGTCTGGCTCGTAAGTCGAGCAAATTCTCCGTTGTATTGAAAATAAAATGATCCGATTCAGGTCTATTACAGACGTTTGTCGTAATCTGTACTTTTGGATGATACGTCGTCCGCAGAGACACTTTAGCCATGAAGCCATCAAACCCATGAAGGTTCTAGCCTTTCTAACAGGGAGTAAGGAGGAAATTCAATAATCGTACATGATTCAGTTCCTAGGATTGCATCAGTATCGTTGGTCGATGCCATATTCCAAGCACCATCTGACATCAACACCCTTGACGGCTGATTTCTTTGAAGCTGTGGAAGCCCATGCCCAAGCTGTTTCTCAGCATGACGGTTGAGCACCTCAGCTATACAGAGCTTCGGCAATCTAGAATTGGAAGAGAAGGCCTACGTGAGGAGGGTCGCTTCAGTCAACATACCTCATGTATCTTTTATCCTTAAGAAGCCCTCCCTCGCACATCTGGTTTCCATTCAGAAACTCGAAGTTCAACATCATGAGCAGGGAGGCTCACGTTGTTGTTCCGATATTGTTCCGATAATTTCGGTGGCAGGTGAAATCTCAATAAGATGCTGGATTGTAGCATTCATTGACTTCTTGAATGTCATCACTGGCCTGTTTGGCATCATGAACAACCTGTAACCCAAACAGGTAGGTAGCTTGAGCAAAATTGTCTGCAGGTAAGCAATAGTAGCGATATCAACCTGGAAACCAAGAGGAAAGACCTAATACCGGGCGTTCGTGCAGAGACCCTAGCCTAACGTTCCACACCATCCTCCCTGGACGGCGCAGCTCACAGCGGTCGGCCACAGCCTAGCAGCTGCCTAAGAAACTACCCGCCTCTACGGCTGGCATGAGAGAACTATGCCTGCTTGCATCAATCAGATACCACTTTCTGCATCCATGGATGCTTTTTATATAGCATAATTGCTGTGAGGTACGGGCTTCCAACTCTCGGATTCTTTCGGGAGACATCGGAACTGGCCACCTTTCCCTCTGAGCTAACCTTGACTGCACGCATTCGCCCTCGTCTTGGGAACAACAACAAAAACATGGAGCGACCTGCCAAACGGACGCGCACATCCGATGATGTCGACAATTCAAAAGTCTCGACCCCATCCGAAGGGCCGCGATCTTTGAGCAGACTGATAAGTCCTCCTAGAAAGAGGAACCGGGAAGCTGAGCATATCAAATCCCCATTCCAGCTCACCTGGATTCGAGACCTCCCAGAAGCGGCGAATCGGGACGCGGTGTCACTCAAGGATATCCTTGGAAACCCTCTGATTTCGGAATGTTGGGAGTTCAACTACTTACACGACATACACTTTTTGATGAGCCACTTCGACGAGGACACCAAAAATCTCGTCAAGGTCCATGTGGTCCATGGCTTTTGGAAGAGGGAAGACCCTAACCGCTTAGCTCTTCAGGTAAGCAGGCAATGTGCACAGCATTTGGCTATATACTCAACGTCAAACAGGAAGAGGCCGCAGCCTACAGCAATGTCGAGCTTCACGGTGCTTTTATGCCGGAAATGTTCGGCACTCACCATTCCAAGATGATGATCTTCATCCGGCACGACGACTCGGCCCAAATCGTCATTCATACAGCCAACATGATTGCCAAAGATTGGACCAACATGACCAATGCTGTCTGGTCATCCCCTGTGCTTCCGCTGCTCAGGGAGAAGGACATACCGACGATCGATCACCCGGTTGGAAGTGGCGAGAGATTCAAGCACGACCTCCTGAGCTATCTAAGAGCTTACAACGTCCGCAGGCCCACCATCCAAGACTTAGTCGACCAGCTGGGACGATACGACTTCTCGAGCATCCGTGCTGCGCTGGTTGCCAGCGTTCCTGGACGTCACTCGATTCACGACCACTCACAGACATCATGGGGTTGGTCAGCCTTGAAGCGTGCATTGCGCAGCGTTCCTGTACAAGAGGGAAAGTCAGAGGTCGTAGTTCAGATATCATCCATCGCAACCTTGGGTGCTACGGATAGTTGGCTCAAACAGTGTCTCTTTGAACCTCTGTCGGAGTCTAGCAACAAATCTGTTAACGTGATCAAGCCGACGTTCAAAGTCGTGTTTCCTACAGCGGATGAAATCAGACGAAGCTTGGATGGTTATGCGTCGGGTGGGTCGATTCACACCAAGATCCAATCCCAACAGCAAGCAAAACAACTGGCTTACTTGCATCCTATCTTTTGCCACTGGGCTAACGATGCTCCCAACGGGAAGGGTATGTCAGAGTATGATGTCCGTTTTGAGCGGAAAAGGCGACTGACAGCATGACAGCATTGCCTGAGACGGCAAAGATACAAGAGGCTGGGAGGAAGCGGGCGGCGCCGCATGTCAAAACCTACATTCGACACGGCAAAGAGTCGATTGATTGGGCTCTCGTCACTTCGGCCAACATATCGAAGCAAGCATGGGGTGAAGCGCCGACCACATTACAAGAGATCAGAATTGCTTCATGGGAGATTGGAGTATTGGTGTGGCCTTCGCTCATTGCAGAAGACGCAACGATGTTGGGCACCTTCGAGACCGACACGCCTTCAGAAGACACTTCGGACGGCAATCCAGTGGTCGGAGTGAGGATACCGTACGACCTCCCGCTTCAACGATATGGCATGGATGAGATACCTTGGGTCGCGACGATGGTTCACACAGAGCCGGACAGAATGGGGAGGGTTTGGGGCGTCGAGTAGGCTCGGGATGCAGCACATGTTCACATGCCGAAGCGTTTGCCTGTCAAGGGACATGTGATATCGTTATATTGATCCTTGGTTCTTTCTCGTCAAGCGTCCACAACTGACGTCGCCACACCGCTTCTAACCGTGTCGTTTCTCATGTGCATCTCGCAGCTTGCAGACGTTTAGTTTCCGACCGCCTCGGGCTCCTTGTTGGCGTCGAAGCCGTAGGACTCCTTGAGCTTGTTGACGAGAGCAACATACTCCTCCTGGGCCTGCTCGACGGTCTTGCCCTCGTCGGCAACCTTCTGCCACGCGTTGTACTTGGCCTTGCCCTGCAGCACACGGTTCGTTAGCTCCGTACGCGAGATTCGAGGACTTGCAAGCAGTCGATGCGCACCTTCAGGTCGAACATGCCAGGCTTGGGGGCATCGGCGATCTTCTCGCCAGTGCCGACCTTGTACAGGGCTAGATCGTGACAACGGTCAGCTCGGTTTCATCGGACGCGACGAGCAGAGGAGAGCAAACGCACCGTAGAGCTCGAGAAGCTCGTCATTGCTGGGCTTGGCGGTAAGCTTCTTGCTGTCGACGACAGCCTGCTTGAACGCTTCGGTCTGAGTGGCAGACATGATGATGGCTGGGGATACGTGGGTGTATTGCTTTCGAAAATGGAAAGATGTCTAGGTCTACGGTTATGGACGCGGTGGTTGTGGAGATATTCGCAAAGAATGGGACTGTTGAGCGATTCGTGGAGATGGATGCTCAGTGTTGGGAGGCGGAGGAAAGGGTTGGACCTTTTGGCGGGGTTCAAGACGGTCCCACCCACGCTTCATCCTACGCGCGCGCGGGGCAGCTGATGCTGTCATTAGGTTGGGTCCGGGCTCAGGTGTCCTGCTCTCCACTGTTGCAGGAGGTGGTTGCACCGCCACAAGGGGCAAAAAGCTCGGTACCTGGCACGGGTAGCCCCCGCCAGGTCCCTAAGGCGCTCCGCGATTTCACAGGCTCAAAGCCCCTGCTGCTGTCTGCCCTGCTGGGGTCCTGACATGGAGCTCGGTTCGGGAGAGGTGCAGGAGAGCTTTGGCGGAGCTTGGAGAGAGAGGCAAGAAAGGAACGGACTGATGTGGAGTTCGCCTAAACCTCAACGGGATTAGAGGGTGACCAGCGTGACCTCTGCTCGACGATGCAGCTCGCTCGCCGACATTCCAGCGGTAACACGTTCATGTCTATGCCCGCGACTCTCTGCGGTGTGGCGGTCCCCGGAGGAGAATAGTGGCTGATGATGACATACAAGACGGACGGGAGCGTGCACTCCGTCTCTTTCCTACTGAGCTCTGGCTGCAATCTGCGAGACTGGCCGTTGGACTGGAGTCTAGAAACTCAGGAGTCTCTCAGCTTCTACTGATGTCAGAACAGCAGCAGTCGACGATGACGAAAACCTGTTCTAGACGCACAAGGACTGATATCCACAACCTTCGCTGTGCCGCAGCGTTCTTCTCCCTCTTGCTCGCCACGCCGAGCATGTGTGAAGCTTTGCTTTCCCCCACCTTTGCTTCTTGTTGCACCAGGTCGACGGGCTTGTCGTTTCTTTTTTCTGAAAGCTATGGATGAAATTGGTCAGCCCAGTGCTGCGCTTTGGTCGCAACATTGAGCTGTACTGGGGTGCGTGTGCTCGTGTGCGCGAAAAGGATAATCAGCAGTCACGGCAGACGACTTTCTACTATGGTGTTATGGGTGAGTTTACCATGTTAACCCCTACCATAGTATTAGTATCATGGAGAGACTAATGGTCCCATAGGTAACTAGAAAAATAACCCTAGTTGCTAGAAAATCACTGAAGAACACCAACAGGATGAAGTGCCTATGGGACTAGCTCAAGCCTTAAGAACCTGAAAATGGGGTAAAACTGTGGCCTACAACCACAGTAACCAGCAAACTGGAAGCTCATATTGAGTTAGAGTTTCCGCGTAACGCTCTCCTGCCGCTAGAACCCTAGATCAGCTGAATCGGGTGCCTTCGTGGACCGCCTCCGGCAGGACTCCCCCCGGTTTACTCTACTGAAGAAAACGTTTGACGCGTCAAGCTACCAGTTCGCCAGGCAACGCGGGCGACCTCCGACTTGCACCGATTTGCTTAATCAAGCACACCTGTTCATTCACGATTATTCAACTTCGTCCCGTCTCCTAGATGTCGGTCGTCAGATGTATTATTCGGTTCAACCCCGTGCTTGCTTAGGCGTGGGGAAATCCCGGACGGGACACGAGGGATCGACGCAAGCTTGGCCCAACCTGGGGAAGGGTACGAACAGGCCCAGCTTAGTTGGGAGCGGCTAAGGGAGTTGACCTAACTACCACTTAGTAAACTTTATGTCCGAAAAAAACGGGGTCTTGACCTAACTACCACATGTTGCATCACCAAACCGGCCCTGACTTTGACACTTGAAACCTGTCCAGGAATTCGAACGAAGCGAAAATAACTATGATTCGCGTCTGTTAGGGCCCCCCCACACACACGCACATTCATATTTCCCCTTGCCTAGTTGGCGTCCGCGAGGACGCGTATCCGTAATGGATGGATGGACGGGAAAGGGTGCATTCCATGCCGCCGCTTGGCTCTCTGCAAGTCTCGGACCTCGCAGGCAGGCCACGGGTTTTGACATAAAGACCAGACGGTTCGCCCTGAATGCTTTCGAGGGAATTTCTCCTTTTCACGTTATTTCGACGACTTCTCAAACATATTGCATGCTTACCGGCGAGCATTCGGACATCTCGTCGGCTCTTGCAATACCTTACCCGACCTCTCCGAAAGCCGATTGATCTACTTTGGTAACAAGCGCCTGAAAGTTGGCTTACACAGCTCGCCCAAAGTTTCAAGCGTTGAGAAATTGTCAGAATGGTCAAGACGGTCGTCGTCCTCGGTGCCTCCTACGGCGGCCTGGCAGTCGCTCACCGATTGCTCAAGTACACCCGCCAACATGAGCAGGACCTCAGAGTGATTCTGGTCTCAAAGGTAAGCTGCATCGATCTGGTAGCATGACGAAAGGAAAACCAGACCACCCTCACGAGGAATCGGAGACGGGGACGCCACTGTACCTTGCGCTTCGGACGCCCGTGGGGGTCCCGTCATCCTACTCGGTCGGAGTAAGAAAGAGAAAAAAAGGGTGGGGGGGGGGGGGGGGGGGGGGGAATGGTTCGGCCATCACTTATACGAAAAAAACTGGCCTGTCGATGAAATTCCGCAGCAAGCGAGAAGGAAAAGAAAAGGAGAAAAAGAAAAAAAAAAAAACCTCCAGAAACTAACAGACATGACAGACGACCCATTTCTACTGGAACATGGCCTCCGTCCGGGCCATCGTACCCGGCGTCATGAGAGATGACTCAATCTTCCAACCGATCGAGCCCGGTTTCGCGCACTACCCCAAGGAAAGCTTCGAGTTCATCCTCGGCACCGCCACCGGCCTCGACGTGACCCGCAAGTCGGCCCTGGTATCCACCTCCACCGGGCCGCGCTCCCTGCCGTACGACTACCTCGTGCTCGCCACGGGCGCCCGTTCCGCGAGTCCCGACATGCCGTGGAAGGCCGCCGGCACGCACGAGAAGACGCTCGACCTGCTGCACCGGACCGCGGACAAGGTCAAGGCGGCCAAGCACGTCGTCGTCGCGGGCGCGGGCCCCACGGGGGTCGAGACGGCCGCCGAGATCCGCTTCGAGTACAAGGACGAGAAGGAGGTCGTGCTGCTCAGCGGCGACGACGAGATCCTCGGCGCCGACACGGTGTGCAAGGGCGTCGAGAACGAGATCGTGAGGCTGGGCGTGCAGGTCAAGAGGAACGCGCGGGTCGCCGGCTCGCGCCCCTTGCCGGACGGACGCACCGAGGTGACGCTCATGAACGGCGAGACGCTCAAGACGGATCTGTACCTGCCGACCATGGGCCTCGTCCCCAACTCGGAGTTCTTGGACCCCAGCTTGCTCACCGATCGCAAGTACGTCAGCGTGGACGACTGCATGAGGGTCAAGGGGGCGGACAACGTCTGGGCGTGCGGCGATTTGGTTTCCAAGCCTCGCGCGGGATTCATGGTTACGGACAAGCAGGTGAGTCTTTTTCTTGGATTCTTATTTTCCAAATCGGGAGCTATACCACGTGCATCCACCATATGAGCTTTTGGGAGACTGACAGAGATGGGGAAACGGGCTCAAGGCATCGTCAAGAACATCGAACTCGCGATCAAGGGCAAGGACCAGCAGGTCGTCAAGGGCATGCCCGTCGACATCTTCGTGTGCGCAACGGGCCGCAGCCGCGGCGCCGGTCGCGTCGGCTGGGTCAAGGTGCCGTCTCTCTTCGTGTGGGCCGTCAAGGGTCGGACACTGGGTTCGGACTGGACGCCCAAGTACGTCAACGGGTCGCAGTGGTGAGCTAGGACAGTGTGAAAGGAGAGCTAGGAAGCAGCTTATGCGTGAATAGTGGCTGGTGGATTCACTTGTTATGTACATACGTCTTACAAATTCTTAATCAACACAACCACGTCCGGAGCAATACAGAGCACATGTTTTCAACTATGTTTACTACCTCCCGCCGGCATTGTATCTAGTGCGGTTGTTTCCCGCTCGGTCGCTGCTTTTGTCGTGAACCCCTTCTCGTGGGCGGCAGCGATCAGGACAAACATTACAGTCCTACATGCATGTGTGCATCGGTTTGAATACAGAAAATGCGAAAAAGAAAAGGAGACTCCCGCATGAAATTTGACGTCAAGGATTTCCCAGCCGCACCAGCCAGTTCCAGAAACGAAATATGAATAATACCCAAGTCGGACCTGCATGTGAGAGCGAGCGCCAGTCTTCGGTCTTTTGACTTTTCATCTGCTAAGCTTCTCGTTCTCAATCTCCCTCCGCAGTTGCTCCAGCACCTGCTGCCGCGACGACAGGTGCGACTCTAAGCCCTCCACCTGTTCCCTCACCGTCTGCAGATCCTCGGACACGCTCTTGAGGTTGGCGCCACCCTTGGCCTTGCCAGACCCTTCCTCGAGTTCCCGTAGCTCCTTGCGCTTGTAGTCGAGCAGCTGCTCGAGCTCGCGTTTGACGAGAGCGGGCTTTGAGTCGCGCTTGCCGCCCTTCTTGCGCTCTACATCGGACTCGATGCGGGCAATTTTATCGTCGAGCTCCTGCAGCTGCTTCTTGAGGCGGACCTCCTCCCAGTCGTCCGTCTTGGCGGTAGAGAAGTCGGTGCCGCTGGACTTGAATCCGCTGCGGCCGAGGCGTGTGAGGTACTGGTCGCCGAACTTGGCCTTGCGGCCGGTGGCGGTGGAGTCGTCGGCCTTTGTGGCCCAGCGAGAGGAGGCGGGGGAGTTGTTGTCGAGTTGGTAGTCGATCTTATTGCGCTCGAAGGAGGCGCGGAGGGAGGCGGGGACGGTGCGGGGGATGCGGAAACCCTCGTGGCGGTTGTTCAGGATGTGAAGAAAGGCGAGGCAGGCGTCTTTGTTGATGGAGGGGCTGGCAGAGGGGTTGATTAGGTTCCAGGCGGAGCGGATATCGGTGTCAGGCACTTCGAGTGATTCGTAGAGATCTTCTAGAGCGGTAACTACAACAGACACAAGGTTAGCTGATGATGCTCAAAGGGAATTGTATATGGCTTCGGTTGATGGGAACGCACATGCTACTTCTCCCCGCGCGTCGCGGCTCTCCTGATATATCGACTCGTACTTAGTCTTGTCCTGGGGGCTCATGTACCAGTCGAAACCGTCCTTCAGACCTGGCGAGTCCGGATCGTCGTCGACTTGTTCGAATTCCGCTTGATTCCCTGTGAGAGCGCGATTCGCCTGCACGAGGTGTGCTTTGGACTCGGGCACGAGCCAGTCGGGCAGTGTCGTGGGGACGTCTGCGTATTCCTACGATGGAGCCCAATCTCATCAGCCAAGCCCCATCAAACGAACATGAGGCGATAACCTACTCCATTCAGAATATCGAAAATGACTCTCATCGCAACGCAAAACTCCTCAAAGTCGAGGTTGCCATCGTTGTCCACGTCGGCGAGATCCCACACCCGCTCGAGCTGATTGTCCGTCAACCCACTGTTCTTGAGCACCGGCGCAGCCTGCTCTCCCGTCAGGAATTGCGACCCGCCCGTCCGGGCTGAGAAGATGTTCCAGTACGTTTCAATCTCTTGCGCTTCGATACGAGGAGCCATCGTCGATTCTCGTGCCCGGCTGGCTACGTCGAGAGGGTGAGAGCGTGTGTTCGTAGGCGGGAGGTGGGCTTTTGCTCAGGCCTCGTCGGAGAAGCTTGTCGTCTACCAGCAGGAAGAGTCGGGATTGGGCGCTGATTCAGGCCGGCTGGTGTAGGTGTCAGGAGATGGAGGTGGCAGCCGGTGTTGTCGTCGTTGTGTAGTGGATCGTCGTCAGTTCGGGGCTGGGCTGCGTCGGAAACTAGGTTGGCTTAGAACGTGGATCGTGGGTGTGTGGTTCTGAAAATGGGAGGCGGTGCATCTGTGCCTGTGAAGCTCGGTGATGCAAGCTCGACCCACATCTATCACCTGGGGTGCCCTGCAAGCTTAGCTGATTTGCTAATTACATAATTAAGAAAGCTTATCCATGGCCCAACAACATTAAAGACACAACTTTCCTTGGCTCATTGTAATCAATGCGGGTAGCATGTTCACGGCATGGCTTTTTGTTTTCCCTGAAAAGACTTGGTTGAAGCAGCCGAAAGGCTTCCTGGATCCTCTCTCCCGACAATTGCCGAAAGACATAAACCCTGATGTTTCAATTTGCACGACTTAAATAGATCCTCACAATAAGCAAGTGAGTTTATGGATGTTCCTAATTTCATTCTGTTCTACTCTACACGATAAAGGACCTGTTTGGGTATCTCAACATAAAAGGTGGCTTTTGTCCAGAAGAAGCAAGCCAAGACCAAATTCCAAGTGAGTGTCCTCAGTCAACCAATCCATATGCAAGCAATCCTAAGAGAGGTGCATGCAAAACCGGTTATCCACAGCCCTCCCAATAAATCCGCGTTCACATCCCACTGAACGTGCCCTCCAGTGATCAGCAAAGTTGTGGTGAATTCTCTTCTTCAGACTTCATAATTTCCTAGGTTAGGTCAACTGTGTACGTATGGTATGTCTGGGTCTGCAAAGCATTGCTGGTTGGTGAAGGATGCTCTGTCGTCGTTTGCTGCACCATTCCAGGGTTGAAAAATTGCAAAACTTGTTTAGGCACTTCTCGATTCGATTTCTCTGTAGCTTGTGCGACTTGTGCGAGCAACTCCAACCTCGCGCACATCTCCAAGTCTTCCGCACTGACTTAGGAGGCAACTTGGCCAACGAAAGGCTGCTCAACCGCATCAGGTTCAGCGGAGCCTTGAGAGGCTGTAGTTTCAGGCCCAAGAGAAGCGCGCGAGTGCGGTTCAGATGCTGAATTTGAGCTGGTAGTGGCAGGAATTTCGAATGAGTTAGTCTCAGTCATGTTCTGGATAAACAGGGCAGGGTCCCAAGCAGGGTCCTGAGCAAAGGTTTGGCCGGCTTGTTGACCAGAAATGGCAGCGACTTGAGCTGCTCTCTGAGCACGAGTGGGTGGATTCTGGGCTGTGTTCTCGACTGCCATATTAGGTGCTGCAAAGGCTCCCGTCGATGTGCTCTGAACATTGGCAATGCCAGGGGGAGCATGTTGCTGGAAGTTGTAGCCCCGCATCAAGTCCTGGACCTGTTGTGTTCGGAGCGTGGCTTCGTGAAAGAGCTTTCTACCGTTCTCGCAATCCTCCCGGAACTCCTGATAGTTAGCGTACTGGGTAGGGCGCGATTGGCTGGGTGTACCTGCCTGAGTCATGGGAATGTTGGTCTGTTGGCGAGCCTCAACTGGTGTGCGAGCAAATTCGTCTTCAGGAAAATGGGGATACGTTTCTTGAGGCTGAGAAGTATGGCCCATAGGTTGCTGAGGAACGGAGGACAACAGTGGCGCCTGCGACTGAGATACTTGCTCATTGAAACGCTGCTGAGGAAGCACAGGGGTCATTGGCCGATGAGCATAAGAAGTTGTCTGATGGAAGCCATCCTGTTGAGGGCGAGGGGCGATTGGCCGATGAGCATAAGCCGATGGCTTACGGAAGCCATTCTGGAGAGGATTAGCTGTTACTGGCCGATGAGCAAAAGCAGACGGCTCACAGAAGCCATTTTGCTGATAGTTAGAGGCTTGGACTGGCTCCTGCCACTGTAAAGTTGGCTCTCTCAAACCATATCGGTAAGAGGAAGGGGCCGGGTGTTGCGCATAAGAAGCTTGCTCGCGGAAGCTCTGCTGCTGAGGAGCTGGGGAAGCCGCTGGCTGCGATTGAGAAGATGGCTCGCTAAAGTCCTCAGCACTTTTATTGGGAGCAGAGGCAGTAGCCATGCGGCCTTTCGAGTTCTTCAGCTTCAGCTTGATCTTCGGGGCACCTTTCTGAGGCTGATCCCCAATGGGAGGTACCGCAACGGGCTCCGAAGCCGAGAGGGTGGGCATGTTAGAAGCCTCAGTAGCGCCTGTTCCCGATGCTTGAGTCACGTCTTTAGCCAGAGGCTTGTTGGTGCCTCGTTTCTTCGGGGCGCCCTTTCTTATGGCAGCTGACGGGGCTTTGGAAATAGCCTTTTCCATCGAGGCTTCGGGAATCGGAGTGTCGGCACGTGGAAGGTCAGGGGCGTTCGCAAGCTGATTGACGCTGTCATCAGGCCTCGGGTACTTTCTGGGCCGGCCTCTGGGACGTTTGACTGGCTCCGAACCCGCGCCAGAGGACTTAATAGTCTTATTCTTGGGGACCTGAGACCGATTCGACTGGGCGGTGGCTGTCTTTTTGTTGGTTCGGGCAGCGCCTTTGCGGGCTCTCTTGCGCGCGGGTCTCTTCTCGTCCTCGTCATTGTCATCATCTGGCTCATACTCTTCCTCGCTGTCCTCAGCGGCCCTCTTGCGAGACCTCTGTGTGGATTTTCCAGCATTCAACTCAGCCTGCAACCGGAAAAGCTCAGTGCTAGACTCGGCGATGATTTCCTGGACCAAAGAATCCATATCACCTGCTGCGGCGTTATTGACTGGGAGCGCCGCGTCAGCCTGGTCCTGCTGAGCCTCAGAGGCCTTAAGCTCAAATCGAGGCTCCGGCCTGGTAGTGGGAGTGTCGATGAGATACGGCGAAGTATAACTGCCACTTCCACGGCCCGCCTTTGAGGACGTGTAGCTGCCAAGTCCAGACGCAGAATCATGGAATGATCTTGTACCACGCGAAGCGACGTCCTTCGCAAAGCCTGGGAACTTCATCTGGGAAGTACGAGATCTTTCGGAGGCGGATGAGCCCCGATCTTGCTGAGCTAAGTTTTTGCGCTGCTTGTGAGGCAAGGCGATAGAGGCCAAATTTGAGGGTCCCATCTGTTCCAGTTGCTCCATCTGTCTCTCAAATTCTGCAGCATCACCGGGAATATCAGGTTTGCCTCCATGATCGGCAACCTTGCCGACGAAGTCCTGGGGACGTTTGAAGGGATTCTTACGCAGAGCATTAGCGATTTGGGGATCTTGAAAACGTGCTTCTTGATAAGGGATCTGAAGCTCGGATCCACCCATTGGATAATCTGGAGCAGAGTTGACAGCATCCGGAGCCTGATCAGCTCGGCTTTCAAACCAAAGAGAAGCTTTACGTTGAGTGGGGGGAGCCTCAGGAAGTGGGCTGTTGATGTCTCGAGCAGAAGCCAGTTGGTTGTCGATCTGAGTTCGTCCCATGGACGTGTCCTTCGCCGAGGTGTCGTGCTGGGAGGTCTGCTGCAGATCTGCAGGGTTGACGGTGTTGGGGGTATTAGCGAAAGGATTTCCGTAGCATTTCCAGAAGTGGGAAAGACCAACGTCGAAGTCCGAACTGCTATGAACTCGCTGAAGCCAAGAGATCGGTTCGCGGTCGGTGATGGGACGGAAGTCCTGCACGCTGAACTCTCTAGTCTTGTACAACTCGGACCGGCAGAAGGCCAAGATGTCAGGCTGGATGGGGAGCTCCACAAAGTTTCGGGATGTGCCGCGCCATCTTCCCAGAATTGGAATCAGTTCGCTGTGACGGATCTTGCGCAGGAAGTTGCGCGCTTGTTCGACCTGGAACAGGAAGAGGATGTCTGTTGGGAGCTCGGGTCGCGATAGATGAACGTATTCATCCGCACACAAGAAGTCATCCTCTGCTGATCGGATGAGATCAGAGACTGGGGTCCGATCTATTTTGTCACACCAGTCTGCAATAATGTCGTTGCATTCGACGTACTTTTGGACGAAAGCAGTAACTTGCTGATCGGTGAGCTGTAATTTCCTGACTGCCACGGAGAATGGATGCACTTGACAGAGAGTTGCGATGATTGCCCACTGCACCCCAAGAGTGATTTGAGACCAATCGTCAGAAGCAGGCTCAATCTCGGGATGAGGGAGATTTTGATGGTTGGAGTTGTAGATGACGGGAAGCTCGGGCTCAGGCTCAGGCTCAGGGGATCCCCAATCCAAACCCTGGGAAACAGCCAAGCAATAGTCTTTGAAACTTTCTCCTCGCATTGGTTCACGCTGGATTACCAAGTCCTCTTGGTAATCGATTACCGAGTCCTCTTGGTAATCACCAGAAACAGAGACATCCTCCTCAACTTCATTATCCTCAGGAAGAGGGGGGAGGTGAACCACCAAAGCCGGGCGGGCAGGCTGATCGTCTTGCGAGTCTATCTTATGTTAGGCTCATAAAAGACAATAAGAATTGATGCACAGGAGTTAACTGACTGTTTCTGGTGAAAGGGTATTGTCCTTGTGTGTCTTGTCCGTAGAACACTTCGCCCCTAGTCCTGGCTTCTTTGAAAAGCTCACTGGGACCCGGGTGCTGGTCGAGGTCAATGGTCGGAAAAGCGCAATGACGCGCTGGCTCTGGATCAAAGATGGGATCGGGAATTGTGAAGGCTGGTTTCTCGACGCCCTTCACCAGCATCTCAGCATATCGGCCAGGTTGATGTGCAATAGTTGATTGTCGCAACTGTCTGCCCGTGCCGCCGCCAGGATCACAGTTGGACTCCCCCATGACGATGTGTTGGGTGCGACGCGCAAAATAATCAGATGCCCAAAGTATGTTGTGAGTAAAAGATATTTTGATTTCCTCACCACTAACGAAAGATGGTGATGATATGGTGAATCGAAGCAAAAGGATTGTTGTGATTCGGCCCAGGTGAGGGGATGGAGGAAGAGGAGAGAGAGGTGTCAGGTGGAGGCCACCAAATAAAACAAAATGAAGGGTGGTGGGCTTGTTGACGCCAAAAAGTTTTGCGAGGCAAGAGAAGGCAGGAGCGCGTGTGCAAGTGGTGGTGTTGGCCGCTCCTTCCTCTTGAATCCCGAAGTTGAAGTAGCCCGCCAGAAAGTTGTAAACAAACTGCCCCAGTATGAACGGGAGACCATTAAGTGACCCCCTGTAAGCAGAAAAAGCTCTTATAACCTGTACTGGGCCCTGGATCTCTCGATCCTCACCATCCTCTGCAACTAAAGACTCCTAACTTTGACAAGCATGATAGCTTATTCTCATTTGTTGATGCCACGAGCTTCCCGTGTATTTTTGGAGCAACTATCTCGTTTATCGTGGCGTGGAGAGAATATCGGAAAGCAGAATGAATTGTCTAGGCGCATCTTATATGTTTCGACGCAGCTGTACTGCCTCTGTCCGAGGATCGAGAGATCGTTGGTCGAACCCTAATTAGAAGGCCCATGCCGTGCTGATCCCATACATTGAGGTAACCCACGGGTTGGTTTACTTAGTCTATTGAGTACGATGTCTTTCCTGCCTGAATAGTAGCAAGTAGCCTATAACTAATGATGAGACGTTGCAGACCAAAATCGGGTATACACAATATCCCGACGCCTCCCATGCTTCCAAGCCAAACCTAATCACTGATGCTTCCATAAATGCAGTAGCCATGCGTTCAGACAGCCGACGGTCATTTTGTCCCCAACGCCATAGTTCCCCAGTCTGCCCTCGAATCGACGCTGTAGCAAGTCATACAAGCTCTTGATTCCTGTCAAGCGTCGACAAAAGGAACAAATTTTTCTCTGTCCTCGTAACGTGCGCGGTCAACAACGAATGTCTCGTAACCATCGCCTCCCTGCCTGTCGTCGTCGTCGAGAGTTGCTTCGATACCTCGCTTGCCCCCGCCGTTGCGGCCATCATGCTGTCCATCCCGGGGAACGTTTCTCGTCGCATTGGCGACATACTTCTGAGCAGTAAGAATATCCCCGTACGTCTGTAGCATTCTCTTTCCATCCTCGTCGAAGTTTGCCGAGAATCGCTGTACAGAAACGAACTGGACGCTGGAGACCATGTCTTTTCCGTAGACTGTCATAATGTACGCAGCGACCACAAAAGCCGATCGGTCATTGCCGGTCTCACAGACGACAAGGACCTTTCCAGACTTAAAATTTGTCGCATCGATGACGATTTGACCCTGCTGCATCGCCAGGGCCTGGGAGCGATATACTCCAAGTAGATGATCGTTGATTTTCCGAACGATTTCGGGGAAATTCCTGATGAGTTCGCCGTTGTCTGCGACATCCAAATACTCGACCAGCATTCCAAGCTGTCTTGCGACATTGTCAACGCTCATCAGCCGGGCTTGGGCGACCCTGGAGTGACGGGCAACAATGATCATCGTGATTCCCTCTTTGGCAAGCCATTCTGTGTCGCGAGCGACAGCGAGAGGACCGAGATAGAGATAGTCAAGGATTGCCTGCGCCTTGCGACGAGCCTCGTAGCTCCAACCGACTGAGTTGTCAGAGGCAGTCTGTTTGACGCTGCGAGTGATGATGTTAACATCTTCGCTTGTCAACCTCATTGAGTCGACGTTGTCGTAAGATGGGACAAGAATTGAGCAGTCGGTGCCCTTTGGATACGTCATGGGTATCGGTATATAGGGCGGGCTAGGCGGCCTGTTGCTATACGGTGCCTGAGCGACGGCTGAGGAGACGCCTTCAATTGAGGGATCCGGCATGGTGGGCACCTGAAGCAGGTCTTGGCAACGGCTTGCGTTGATATCAGATTTCTGATGCTCCGGAGGCCTGGCGCAGCAGAAAATTGATCTCGTGAGATGTAGTGATGTGATGACAATGGTTGTGGTATTTTTGTGTCAAAGCAATAAGTGAGGTTGAAGGTGGAGAGGGAACGTCACCCTGCACCCAGAGGTACCTACTTAGAGGGAGCGGGCGCCGACAGCAAGGTGGGACCTTAACCTGTCCGCCTCAATTCTCGGCACGTGGGATCTGCAACAGCAGGCAACTGCACTTGGAAGCCCTTGCATCTTAATTTGACTTCAGGTCTTTCCTGTCACAACTGTTCCCAGTCACCACTCCAATGAGTATGCTTTACAAAGATAGAAATAGTAATAGAGTGCTCATGTATTCGTGACTACATCTGAGTATGCCTGGCTGTGAGGTACTTGTAGGATACCTCGATTTGAAACATTTCTAAGTAGTGGTAACAAATTGGACTACCTTATGCTTCCATGAGTGGTGCACGGTAATTCGCAGGAGATAACTAGTTATGGTTTTTCTTGGTTCTTCTTGTTTATCCATGGAAAGAAGTTAATCCAGGCGCACCTTCTAAAATTTACTGCAAATTGCATGTGTAGAGCTACCTTAGTTAGAAGCATTACACATGAGATGAAACCTCTGTATCTTCTTGTGAACTAGTGCGATGTAATCATTCCAGAAGAAAGAATGCCAGAAAAGAGATATTTAAGGTTCTATCGGCCTCAAGGTAATTTAGGTCAGGTGAATTCCATGTGACATATAGTACTTTGACACCTTTGGTAGGTACCTGCTGACTTAAGGTAGGTAGCAAAGGTTGGTGCGGTGGAACAAATTGTGGATGGCATCAAAGTTCTGATCTGATAAGGCAGCACCAATTCCTTGTGTTCGATATCGATTTACTTAGCTTACCACAACTCCTTGAGACTGAACAACGAACACCATGGCTCGGTTGGCCTCGTTGGCTTGCAAATGGCCGGAATGATCCGTGTTAGACGCCACGAGTAGCTGATTCTGATTCCCGCTACGCTTATGGAATTTCACGTAAGAATCGTGCCGAAATTTTTGCCATTGAATACGATAAACAAGATCACAAGGTGGTGAATAAGCAAGGAAGAGCGCAGAAGAACGCCGTGAGTCCGATCAACATGATTCGTTTATTGCATCTAGGGCATCATGGCTAGGCTATCCACGGGTCCACCTTATCAGGCTTCCTACAGCTCCTCGGAGGTGGCCTGGTCCTTCTTCTCAAGAGCGGGGAAGTCGGTGAAGCCAAGCTCGTACACAAGGCCAAGAGTCATCTTGGCGTGCTCGAGCATGTGATCGAAAGACAAGTACTTGATAAGGTCGTCGGAGGTGTGAATGTGGTTGTCGGAGTCTTCGAACGCAGACTCGATGACGAACGCCGAGGGGTAGCCGGCCTTACTGGCAGAAGCATGGTCAGAGCATGCATAGCCGCACTTGGTCTCGGTAAAGGGAATCTTGCAATACTGGGAATCTTGTCAGCACAACACACAAAACACGTGTCCTATTGGAGAACATACCTCGACGATGACCTTCTTGATGAAGTCAGTCAGACCAGCATCAACGAAGTCAGTGATAACGCCAACGCTCTCAGGCTTGCCGGCATCAAGTGTCCTCTGAACGAAACCAGTCATGTCCTGCTGAAGCATAGCCTTAACATCACGCTTGTCCTGTTCATATGACTTGAAGATGGCCTGGCTACCAAGCAGACCACCCTCCTCGGCGCTGTACCAGTGAAACTCGATCGTGTTGTCGGCCTTGCCATCGACGATGTCCTTGGATTTCAACAGAGTGCGCAGGACCTCGAGGATGGTCATGGAACCACTGCCATCATCATCGGCGCCAGGAGCGGCCAGGATCGAGGGCAGCCACAGGTTGATGGAGTCCTGGTGGGCACCGATGACAACGGTGCGGTTGGACTTGCCGGGGATAGTGACGATGATGGAACTCTGTTGCCATGTGTGGCTGAAAGGCTCCGCAAAGACATTCTTATCGGCACCGGCATCCTTGATGATCTCGTTGATCTTAGAGAGGAGCCATTCGGACGATTGACGGCCATAGTCCGACTTGAAGTATCGAGTATGGAAGCTTGTAAACTTCTCAAGGTTCTTCTGGATCTCGTTCTTGTCAAGCTTCTGGATGAGGGGTTTCACAGTGTCTTGCAGTTGGCACTTCTCGGGGAAGACGCTCTTGGTCTTGGTCTTTGTGTGAAGTCCCGCAGCTCCGAAGTCCTTGTGTTCGGTGATGTCGAAGAATCGATTGCCATTCTGCGCACATGACAGATTAGACGGTAGAACAAGAGGCAAAGTTGATGGAAAACTCACTCGGCGAAGCTCCCACTTCTCTTCCTCAGTGACCCAGCGCGTGTCGCCCGGGGCGAGCTCAATCAGGTACTTCTCGGGCTCGGAGCCAGCAGGATACAGCTGAACGCGGTTGATCTCATCCTCGGCGACGAACCGGGCAGCAGCCGTGTGCGCCAGAACGGCGAGGAGCGTGGCTTTAGCGACTTTCATGTTGAGTATGGGTATTCAGGTGGTAGGGACAATCTGGGGATGATGCGGAAGGTGGGCGGGTAAATGTTGTTTTTATGGAGGAAGACTCGACGTTGCCGTCACGGTTCCGATTGCTTTAATAGGTATTGGTACGCCACAGCGATAACTTACGCAGGACCCCTAGCTCCCCAGACTTGCGACAGGTACTACCCACAAACTGGACGAATCACGGACGGTTCTTGGTGAAGATTGATCCACACTCGCAGCATTCCTGCACGACCCTCCGACATCGTTGCCTGGAACGACTGGTGTTATCAGGTACCAGGGTCCGATAAGGCGCACCTCGGATATCCGCGAAACGTCACGTCATTCATGCAACCACTTCTCAGCATCTACGACGCATTACAGTGAATCCGATGTCAAAAACTTAGCAGTACAACGTCGGGAATTTGCGAAGACATTTGCAGTATTTCCGATAATCTTGTCCAAATCTCCATGACAGCCTCTGAGGACGCTGGAGTAACGTCCGCGGAGGAAACGGGGAACATGAGACCCCGGATGACTGAGCGGCGAACGGCTTCAGATGAACCAATGGCCTTTGCCTGCCAACCGCCAACCTCCGACGGCACATGACTTCATTCATTGCTGGTGTTGCTAGCAACATCAGAAATCCACCAGTCTCTTCTGAGAATGAAGCCTGGACAAAGTAACTTGGGAATGTCCGGAAGTGGTTTGTGGATGCGACCCAACTTCCCCATGTTGCTCACTGATGCGCTGAAACATACCAGCGATGCCATAAAGCTCGGTGTGCCGGGGAGAAAGAACGAACCTCTGTCGACTCCTTGCATCATCTCCTTCCATTTCAATTGCAATCAGACTCAGTAAATACCCGGAATCATAACCCACTTCACATCCTTCTTGAACTGCGACCACTGCTCGCCATACCGATTCGCGCAGTACTCGTCCAGCACCGGAACACCACGCAAGACGAAGTCGAGAGCTTGGAGAACACCCATGCTTATACCAGCAATCCATCCTGACGCAGCCGTCCAGTATCCCACCCGCCAGATGACGTGTCCGCCGTAGTTGATGTGGCGCGCCCAGCTCCAGAGGCCCTCGCGACAAGCTTTACCTTCGTTTTCGGCCTTAGCCTTGAACCGCTTGCGCTGCCACTCCGATGCGCTCTCGAGAACCATGCCAAAGCCGCAGATGGCGCTTCCGAGGACAACCTGGTACGGTAGCGCGGTGCCGGGAAAGTTGACCGGCGAGCTCAGAGAAGATGTCGACGCGGCGAGGAAGAGGAGCGAGCTGATGCTGTTGCACACGGTGTTGAAAGTGCTCACGTGAAGAGCGGCGCCGGGCTCGAACTTCTCGGCGCAGAGGTTGGTCACCCAGTAAGACTGCTTGACGAAGCCCGCGAAGGACATACCCAGAAGCATGAGGTGCGGCAGGGGAAGCTTAAGTCTGTCGAGGAACGCGATGCCCGTGCTGGCCGCGCTGGTGGCATCGACGGCGTTGATGCCGAGATTGGCGAGGACGGAGGTCCCCCAGCCGCCGGCTAGGAGCTTGTATTGGAGGAGGGGATCGCTTCCGCGCAGACCGACGAAGGTGAGGATTCCGGGGACGCTAGGCCCCTTAACCCCTCGTTGGACGAGGTCGAACTCGGCGAGGTTGGTGAGGTCGCGCCTGTTTTTGGGCTTGGATTCCGCCATGATATAGACGACGCTCCCGCGCTTCTGCGAAAATATGAAGCTCCGGTCGATTATGCGGATGCACTGGGCACAGGTCGCCTCGAAAGTCAATCACCGCGATGAGGGGAAAGGGTTTTGTTGGTTCACCCATGCCGGAGACCCCTGACCGCGGTGTGACTAGGGCTTTCGTGGGGATACATCGGGGACGAGAAAACTAACTGGGCGTCTCTGCTTTATCTTCTCCGCTTTCATCTGTCTTTGGGACCAAGTCTGTCACCTGTGATCGGCGTCTATAATCACCATTATATATATGTAGTTTTCCAGGCCATGTTCTCACGCCTGCGTATTTGCTACGCGGATACCATGCCCGCCGAGCACCCGCCGCGCTTCATCAATCTTGCCGAGCGAATTTAGTCGCTGACGATATTTCCAGAGGCCAATGTGCATCAAGAGGCCAAGATTCCATATTTTTCGATTGTCTTAGGACGTGACAAAACCGTTGGAACTCAGCTGCAGAAGCGAGGAATGTTGCGGCCGAGTGGATATCGAGATGGCTGATTGACAAGGGTTGAGTGGGAGTACAACAAAATGCTACGCTACATGCATTAAATTCACAGCCACTTTTGCCACTAAAGGTCAATAAATGGTTTCTTGCTGCACATTTAGCTAAATCAAATCAGTAGAGAGCCGGTTCCCCGTGGTTGCGAAGAACATTTCATTGGCGTTCTCTCGGACGGTCCCGTTCCAACACACGAAAACCCCCTCATATCCCCCCCTTCACCCCCCCTGGCGGTCTCCATATGACAGGAACATGCCATTGGGTTGTTGGATGTGAGATCTGGGAGCGAGCTGCATACCCTTCAAAGAAGAGGGGAGAGCCCTTGCCGCAAGAAACATGAAGCCCAGGGGAGCAAACGAAGACACTCGACAACCTCCCTCACCCATCTTTGCCATCATCCACTGGCGACTTTTTCGAACTCAGCCAATACCACCATGTCCGCTGCTAACGAAGAAGCGAGCACCTCTCGAGGTCCAACCCAAGCCAATGAACCAGTTGAAATTATGGCCGAAGAGGTGATTCTCGGCGTTGAGAATAATTCAATCATGGCAGTGGGACTGACAACAACAAACTACTCAGATCATTGGTGACTCTAGCTCAGAGCTCGGCCTTGTGAGATCCCCATCTTGCGATCGTGGGGCCCGCGACATCGATACTCATGGTTTTGTATAGAGCGTCGCATCTTCAAGCACCAGCGTGTCGAGTTCGATCCGCGGCTTCCGCGAAGAGAACGGCCGTACATACCACGCATACAAGGACGGGAAGTACACCATGCCGAACGACGAAATAGAGAACGACCGGCTCGACTTGCAGCACAACCTCTTCCTCCTCACCTTGGACAACGCCCTAGGCCTCGCGCCGCCCAACGACCGCGACTCGGAGGTCAAGCGCGTTCTCGACGTCGGCACCGGCACCGGTATCTGGGCGATCGATTTCGGCGAGGAGCACCCCGAAGCAGATGTTCTCGGCATCGACTTGTCGCCTTCGATGCCGGCGTTCGTGCCTCCCAATGTCCACTTCGAAGTAGACGACCTCGAGGAGGAGTGGACGTGGGCGCGGCCGTTCGACTACATCCACAGCCGGTTCATGAACTCTTCGATTTCCGATTGGACGATGTATGCTAGAAAGGCATTTGAGTGGGTTATTCGCGGGCGAAGATCGTGTTCTCGGTTCCCTCGAAGTACTGACATCGCCCGCAGCAACCTCACACCCGGCGGATACTTCGAACTCCAGGAAGTGGACCTCAACCCGGGGTCAGACAACGGCACGCTCAAGCCAGACTCGGCGCTCGCCAAGTGCATTGAGTACATGGGAGAGGCCTCGGTCAAGCTCGGCCACGCTTTCCACGACGCTCCGGCTCTGGTGCAGGTGCTCGAGGAGGCCGGTTTCGTTGACGTCCAGCTGCGTTTGTTCAAATGGCCGATGAACCCATGGCCCAAGCAGAGAAAATTTAAAGAGCTGGGCATGTGGAACCATCACAATACGCAGATCGCTATCGAAGCCCTGACCATGGCTCCCTTTACCAGAGCTCTGGGCTGGAAGAAAGAGGAAGTCCAGGCCTTCTTGGTGGACGTCCGGAAAGACTTGAGCAACCCTCAAATCCACTCATACTGGAGGATGTAAGTCAGAATCTCTTTGCTCGAAGCCTCATATAGGCTAACTCGTATAGCTATGACATTTGCGCCAGAAAGCCGACAGAGGGGGAATTGAGCAGACAGAAAAAGTAAGGTTGGAAGATGTTGGATTTGTAGGGAACAGGTAACGATCCGATTGTTGAGGAAACGCACCCATTTCCTGTTAAGCTCTTAACGTTTTCGCACTATCTAATTTCCAAAAGTACATCGGCATCGTTCCATTCGTGTTAAGCAGTAGATTTTACTCGATATGCTGATCTTCATGCAATGGCATCTACATCGAGCTCATCGTCTCGACCGGGGTATGTGAGTATCCAACAGACGCGGAAACGCTATTATACAAACCAGACCATCAACTCGAGCTAAGCCTGTGAACAAATAAACTCGCAACGAGAATATATGCTGAAAAATGCCGAAACAGATGATAGTGCTCCCAGCCCGCGACCCATCGGACATATGCTCGCACCCTCTTTCATGCACCCTCATCGCTCACATGCTGTCTTCCATCTGCCGACTCCTGACTTTGGCCCAGTCGTCGCGCTCCTTCTTCCCGCCCTGCTGCTCCAAGCCCATGCCTCGCTCCACCCACTCGCGGCTGCCCATGTGGCTGAGGCGCGAAAGCGCGCGCGCGAACGCGAAAGCCTCCTCGTCCCCGGAGAACAGACCCGACATGGTCTTGATGGAATCGATGTTCTGGTCCAGGTCCTCGAGGAGGTGGCCGGCGCCGTTGTCCTGCGCGAGCTCGGCCTTGCCGTCCTTGCCCTGCTTGCTCAGCGACTCCTCCAGCTCGGCGCGCGAGACGAAGAGCTCCGTCAGGGGCTTCTCCGTCGTCAGGACGAGCTTGGCGTGGGACTCGTAGACGGCGTCGATGAAGGTGATGAAGCGGCGCGCCAGGTCGCGCTGGCGGTACGTCATGCCCGGGACCTCCGTGACGACGAAGGCGTCGTAGCTGCGGACCAGCTCGAGGTAGTCGGCGGCGGACGTCGGCCTTCCGATCAGCTCGTCGAACGTGAACCAAGCGCAACGGCCGCTCACGCGCGGAACGTGGATCTCACGGCCCCACACCCGCTGCACCTCCGGATGCGGCTCTGGGTCGTCGGGGTCGCCTAGGAAGCGGAACCATTTCTCGGCGTGGGAGGATGCGTGCGCGTCCAGCGGGGTGTGGTAGACTCCCGAAGGCGGTCGCGGGATCTTGCGGTAGTCTGTCGGGGAGTCCAGATTGATCACATGCAGCCTGCTCTTCAGCAATTTGATGGCCGGGATGAACGACTCGCGCTGGATGCCGTTCTTGTAGAGTTCGTCGGGGTGTCGGTTCGAGGTGGTGACCAATACAACGCCATGCGACATGAGCGACTCGAGCAATCTGCCAGTATGTCAGTCGGCAACACCATGGCTGCTGGAGAGCCACCGCCGAAACCCACCTTCTCAGAATCATGGCGTCTGCCACGTCAGTACATTGGAACTCGTCGAAGCAAAGAACGTTGCCCTGCTCTGCGATGTCGGCTGCGATGAAGGGAACCGCGTCAACGTCGTTGCCGTATTGCATCTTCATCTTGTGTAGTCGCTTGTGGACGTCTTGCATGAAGTTGTGGAAGTGAATCCTCGTTTTCGACTTGACGGAGCTCGGCAGGGTGTCGTAGAACAAGTCCATCAGCATCGTCTTGCCGCTGCCAACATCCCCGTAGAGGTATAACCCGCGGGGCAAGTTTGTCGGAATGACGCCGATCGCGGCCTGGGATTTCCCTCCGCCGAACCAAGACCCAAACATCGATTTCGCCGGCTTCAGAGACTCAAGGGTCGGGTGCACTACCTCTGGCGCGTGGTAGTTCACAAGCTCATCGTGGAGATGCTGGAGGCTCTGAATGATGCCTGTCGGCCCCCCGGGCGTCGCATCAGCATGTGATCCTAGTCCATCCGCCGCGGATTGCGCTTACCTCGCTGATGCTCGTCGTTGCGCAAAATGCCATTGTCGACCCGGCGGTCGTATTCTTGGATCGGACCAAAGTCGTCGCTTGTGACTGCCCCTGATTTAGCCCCCGCGCCAGTTCCGTCGGTGTTTCTTGAACGCACCACTGTTCCCTTCTCTTGCCGCCGCTAATGCAGACGCTGCCCGCCTTTGCCCAGCATTTTTGGTGTAATGCGCCGGAACCCGTTGCGCGATGGCAGCCCGGGTGTTCGCGAGACAGGACGTGCAGACGGATCGACGGAGGGCGCTTTGCCTCGGGAGACTTCGGGCGACTGGCGGCGACGGGCACAGTCGGCGGAAGGGAAGGGAGGATGTCGCAGCGACACGGCGCATGGTGAGCCGCAGGCAGGGGTTCAACAGAAATCAAAGTCTAGGGGTATTGAAGCGCGGAAGAAAAAAGACATGTTACGCGATGCGCGCGCTTTGTGCAGTGGCTCGACGAAAAACACATGCAAATGGAGAGGGAGAAGGTGTGTGTAAGCAACAAAAAGAGTTCGTTGGCCGGTATCTTGGAAAATGACGCTATTGCCTGCCGCCGGCGATACTTGTAGGTGCCGAATTGACGGTGGGTGGAGCGGGCGCTACCGCCTTACGGCTGACCTCGGGAAGACTCAGCGGTGTTGGAGGTCGTGTTCGGCCCCATCTTGCCGAAGTATCTCCTTTTTTGATCGGCCATAATTTGTGGCTGTGTGGCTGGTGATGGCTTCAAAGTTTCACATTCCGTCTTTGACATGGACGCTCAGACCAGGAGGTTCAACTTCATCCCTTGTAAAAGCTCAGATGAAAGAGCATTGATCGAACTGATAGTGACATTCAGCGTCAATTCTGGCGGCGGAAACATGCTGCTATGGTCAACTCGGTCGTGCGGTTGACTTCTATACCACGTTCCGCTTCCGCCAAAGATTCGCGCAGTGGGCAATAAGGCAGGCTTGAAGCTGGAAAGCAGGTCAAAGGCAACCCGGTATCAAGAAGCACTTGGACGAAATCACCATGGTTGCCTCAGCTGACCTAGGGCAATCGAGTTATTTGAAGAACGTATCGCAGCACTTGTATTCTCCATCAAGTCTCCAACTCACCCTGACTTTCTAGATATCTGCTGATCTATAGAGGCAATCTCGTAGTGTGGCCTTAAAGACTGATGGGGAGTCCTTCATAAGTCTTACTTCATTGTTGGCGGCCTGGCTATGGGATAAGCCTCAAAGTGGCGAACCTCGCTTCGATGTCATCATCGTCTCGTAAGACGCCGAGAAATGTGGACTACGGCAAAAGGCAAGAGCATTGTATAAAATATGAAGCCAAGTCGCTCTCAAGCTGCGAACCGAGAAACTTTGTTTGCCTATCCGCCGATGTCGTGAGAGGCAAGTTTCCTTCATCTGGCAAAGCATTCGGCAAAGCAGCAGACTGCCTATTGGTGAGGAGCTGACCTCCCAGTGCATGAATAGGGGTCATTTATGTCAACTGGAATGGCGATTCATCATGCGATGAGAACGGCGTTGGTTTCTGGAGATGTTTCCTGCACCGCTGTCAAGAAGAAATTTCGCCCGTTTGAAACGCCGACTAAGACCGGTGTAACCGGCCAGGTAGCCGGCAACATTCTTAAGCCAATGCCGTGGTCGTGAGAAGTCCACCAACCAGCGAGCTGCAAGGACGCCCGCGGAGTGGCTTTTACTGCCTTCGAATAGATTGACGAGTAACTGACTGGGATATGATCTAGATATCTTAATGCTTTTGCGCCAGTCTTCCGCTCTCAACGTCTGGAACCGACCACGGACTGAGTGCCTTCCAACGCTTGGTCCTTCTCAAGAAGTTGAGTAATCCCAATTATCATCTGGCTCTATGAGCAGGGGGCTTAGGGTTGACGAGGGTTTCTCACCGCACCCCTTACCAGATGGACTAAATCAGGGCGACATTGAGGCTGGCACTGACGACGACACCCTGTTCAAGGCTCCCAACACTGTTGGGCTGAGTGCGGCCTCTCTGACTGACAGAATCCGACCTTGAAACCGACGGGGTAAAAAAGAAAAGGGTTTCTTCATGACCGCACTGCTTTTCTACGCTCTCCCAACAATATGTCAGTCTTGTATTCACCGGATACATTGCTCCCGGCTGTCGTTCGTCACATCCCAACGGACGTCAGGCCTGCCTGCATATCTCCCCCCTTTAAAACCAGGGTGCAAGTGAGAGCAAGACTAAGGCAGGACGCCATGCAATTCTCAGCCGATTCATCGTCGTCGCTTCCTTAGTGGCGGTCCACGACATTGCCATGTCTCGCATCCTGCCTTCATACCAACGCAGATCAGCAGAGCCAGACCGCTGAGATCGGTGGAGTAAATCTCTTTATACTCGAGTGTCTGACCGCAATTCACAGTTCGACGAGACTTACGTGATTCTCAGGGTCATCGTCTCGCCGCTAGGATGTTACGGTGACGTCAACGACGGTTCCATGGGTTGAAATCAGTACCAGACTGAGACTCGGTTGATCTCCGGTAAGTTATTGCCTAGATTAGGATATACACCGACGATGGGCGCTATGGATTTAATCCTGTGGGCGTGAAGAGACGTTTCAGGAGTCCCTTGTTTACATCTTATCACGGATCCTTCGAAAGCCGTGGAATACGTGATGCTGCTCAGTACAGTCTGGACCGCTGGACCGCTGCACAGGGATTTCATATGTATACCACCCAGCTCTAAGCGTCATTGGGTGCGCGACATGTCCAGGGCTTCAGGCAATCGTCGAGCTCCCTGGAAGTCTTGGATCGACAATAGGAGAGGGGCCCATCGTGGTCCTGAAGCATCGCCCCAAAGTGTTAGTCCCCACAACGGATGGCTGTGGGCGCCTGGGTGCATTTTTGGGAATCTGATCAACAGACTTTGGAAGTTTCCCCGTTTTACTACGAAATGAACCTCGAGCTCAGACCTGTAGGTGTTGGGTTTGAGGATTGTGGGTACCAATAACTGGAAAAGTTTGCGGTTCGTGTGTCGAGCTCCAGGACAGGTCCCTGAAAGATGAAGCCGTGCAATCTGACATTAGCTAACGGCAAGCCCGGGGTCATGCTGTTGGCTAAGAATACTCCAGCAATGGAGATGCGCTGCCCGCTGCTGGGCCTCCGTAGCCACGTCGTACAAGCGCCCGGTAGGTGAGACCCTCGAACCAAGGCGCAAGCACAGCGTCTCCTTGAGGAGCCTAATGGTTTCTCAGTTCAGCATTAAGTGGAAGACTTGCGAGTGGCCATCCGATAACAATCCTTCCTCTGCACCAACTACACAATTGTGAGGTGCCCCAGTCTCGACACAAGGTCAGCTGGTTGATGACAATGGAGTCTCGAAGGTCAGGGTATAAAGAAGAAGCCAAGTTGCTGATTTCGAATGAAAAAGGTCACCATTCCCTTTGAACCATTGTTTCCCAAGTAAATGATTGTGAACTTCAAGTCGGTGGACAACGGCATTGTGCTGCCTCGCGAGTCTTTCCCCCGTTACTTAAGACGAGGTAAGGGCGTCTCGCTATGCCTACCTCATCCTTCGGCATACCAACAGGTAATGAGACTTCTGAAGACCAGTCGCCAAAGAAGAACGACGAGGAATCCGAACCGACAAACAATAGACACCCAAGCATTCCACCAAGATGGTAGCCTTCCCGGGCTTTGGACAGGTGCAAATGAGGTACCTGACGTCGAGACGGAATCGACAACATGATAAGACGCAAGAGAAGTCGTGGCTGATGAGGACGTTTCTGCCCCTGGTCAGGGACTGGATCAGGCCTCGCGATTCCGGAGACCGTGAGACGGGGAGATGCTTCTTTCCCAACCCCAAGATCACATTTCTGATTGAGGAGCCCGAAGATTTAGTATGCCAAATCTGCCAACTTAGTCCCCTGATTTTCCAGGAGCTGCCAGACATCGGCAGAGGACTACACTCGGATAGCGTCCCTGCGATCATGCCTTGCGGGCATGTAGCAGGCAGTCGGTGTCTAGCCAGATGGTTGAGCGCAAACGACAGCTGCCCGTTCTGTCGCCACGAGCTTGTCTACAAACAGTGCCGGCACAAGGTGGCCGCGCACTACATTGGAAGAGAAGAAATCTTCTTGATTCCGGCTACCATCCCGGAAAAGGGCGAAATCCCAGACCTCTGTTACGAATGTTATAAAGCGGCGCTGAGGCAGACGATGAACACGCGGTTCGACGCTTGCAAGCGCCGGTTCGTGCAGGCAAGAAACCGGTTTCTCGAGTCCAACAGCGCTTCAGATGCCAGTCTCCTAATGCAAAGAAAGACCGAATTGGAGAATCTCATGCTGGACGAATACTACTTCGAATTTAGCAAAGCATTCTTTCGTTTCTGGTAGTAACTGCCCGGGGAGTGGGGGCAAGTCCACGGAAAAAAGGTAAGTGCAGTTGAGCAATCAAGCACTGAGGCCGAAAGGGTCGATGCGGGCTAAAGGAGCTGCTCCGGTCTGTCCCTCTGGCCGGCTCTTAGGTAGGCCACTGTTGGGTGAGACACGCAGTGTGAACAGTCTGGGTCCTCTTGGTCCTATGCCAAGGTTGCTGCCGACACACTCTGTTGACAGGCCATGTTTGCTTTTCATTTTATTTTAATATTCCTTCGACGTTCAGATCACATGCGGCTTGCTTAGCGGGCTGTTCCATGACCTAGGTCCCTGAAATTGGCGTCGACGCATGCTGAAAGTCTGTGACGGTCGTCGAGTCCCACAAGCTGAAGCATATAAGTAGCGTGGCGAATGTGAAAACCGAGTCTAGAACCTGCAGCCATCGAAGCTGCAGTTCCTCAGGAGAAGGTGGCCAAGCCTGCCCACGCCACAGGGTGTTGTCCATTTTTGTCCGCGAGGATCAGGTGCCTCACTGTACAGGTGTCATCAGGGCTGCGACGGAGCGTGATGACAGGGCCGGTGCATGTGTCGTGGCAGCGGAACGCATCCAGGAGGCTCTCATGCTGGTCGGATAGGCCAAGAGGCTGTTGGTGCATGCCCACGTAGACAAGGCGGCCCATACCAGCCATTCTCCACGTAGAAGGAATGCCCATGTAAGGAGGCGACACTCAGGAAGGTGATGTGATTTGGTTTTCACATAGAGAATATCTATCGAGTGGTACAGTTATGTAATGCACAGGGAAGAGTGCAGCATTTGTCCGTATCTCAGTCAGAATTTCTGGTTGCTGGGTCCCTGTTTGGACACTCGGTACAAGTACCTCGGTATATGTCGCTTCCTCTTCTGCACATACTCTCAATGTTTCGAAAACCACAAACAGCCGTAATATGCTTCCAAAATCACTAAACATAGCAGTAGCTGTGTTGGGCAACAGTGTGGCCAGCGATCATGATACGTATATCGATGTATTGTTGTAACTAAGTGCCAAAGTGGTGCATGCATAAGGAAAAAGGAGGTGACACGTAGTGGATGCAAATATCCCATATTTGGGCGTAAATACATAACCCAAAACATCCGGCTCATGCATACCTCGATATGGCGATGTGGGTCTGACACGGTAGGTAGGTATCTACCTTACCTACCTACCTTACCTCCAGTTGAGCTATGGGGCCGGACAGAGCGAGTGAGCACAGAAGTCATCCAACTGTACTTGCTGACATACGTTTTTGGCTTTGGTAACCAACTCAAACCCATGAAATCCATGACATAGGTATGTACAGTTTATATCTAAATATTGAAACAATGTGGAGCTCCTCGAAAGATTCAGTTTGTTTTACTGAGGAGGAAGGGACTTATGCTCATGACTGTCTGTAGGTAGTGCAAAATGTCATGCCCAAACCTTCCGACTCTCCTCGTACGCCGGTAAGGCCCACCTCTTCATCCACGACATATTTAAAACCTCCGCTGCATCTGGCCGATCTTCAGGCCTCCATGCGAGCATCCTATGCAACATCTCAAAAAGCGCGACCTTCTCCTCTTCATCAACAACACTCATACCACAAGACTGTCTCGGCTCTTGTACCCATTGCTCGAACCGCCTATCCCACGTCCATATGTCACGCTCGTTACTGAGCGGCCGTCCTGCTTCGTCGAACCATTTGGCCCGCTTTTCCCAGTTATCCCACCACTTCGACGGTAGAGGTCCTTGTAAATGGACCTGCTGCGCCGTGATTTCGTCCTGAGGCGTAAGGATTCCGTCGATTAGAGACCTGTGAGCAAGCAACTCAAAGATGGTGCAACCGAGGCTCCATATATCTGACGCAAAGGAGAGAGGCGTAGTCGGTTCAAAAAATGACTCGGGCGGGCGGATCACGAGGGGTGTATACGACTTAAACCGCGACTTGTCTGACGGGCGAAAGGCGACACCAAAGTCATTAAGTAATAGCCTTGCCTCCTTAAAGGTGATTTCGTCGCTTGCTATTCCAAGCCACACAGCAGGAACGGCGTATGAAGGAATCCCAGCTGCTGGAGAGGTTGCGTTTTTGTCAAGACGGACGACAGGCTCTGGCTCGGGAGCTCCAAATTCAGCATACAACTGATCCACCGAGAGATCGTTGAAGGAAGGAGGTAGCTGGAGAAGGATGTTGCCAAGATGAAGATCTAGGGAACGATATTGTTAAATTATCAGAGAGGCGGCAGTGAGGATGAAGAACCACGTACCTCCATGGGCATAACCCTGCGAGTGAACAAGAGAAATGGCCATGGCAAGCTGGGCAGCCAGAGACCGAGCAACACCGAGCTGAAGCAGTCTCGAATCTGACGCTTCTTTCGCATCCATAAGACTGCATCTTGCCGGAACTGTTACAAAACAAGGATGAGTCCCATTGGGTCCATTAAGACTAAAGCGGTCGATGACTGTAGGTATCATTGACGTCTCATGTGCGGCATGGCTGTAATTTGCGACTCCCGTAGTAAGCTGAGATAGAACTTCTACCTCTTGCGCGTCTGCATCTGCGATGCCAACTTTGACGGCGACATAGTTCGACGTCCGCTCGTCGAGAGCGAGTCAGACTGTTGAAAACGTGCCGTGACCAAGCTTGTGCACTATGCGGTGTCGCTTGTGCAGACGATCGTTGATTTGAATGGGATGATAACCGCCCAGCCGGTAGTCGCTGAGTCTTTCCACGTCTGCAATATACCCATATTTAGGCTCTGAGGCTGACATCGTCGAGTAGGGTACATTTGAGAAGAGCCGAGACTGTCGCGTTGAAAATGGAAAACTTGATTGACGCGACCGTAGCGTAAACACGCGTCGCAGTAGGGTCCGCCCGGAGCACCAGTAATTCATCTTCGGGCTAGTGTACGGACTGAAGAAAAGCCGCTGCTGCCGAGAAAAGTAGAAAATTCTGTAAACAAGGTAGATGGGGGAGGAGCTCTGGTAGGAAGCGGTTCACGTAGCTGATGGCGGCGATGTCAGACTCGTTGATGGGGGACTGCTTTTGTTTGAGTGAAGTAAAAGACGGTTCATTTCCATCCTGACCCAATGGAATGGAAGACGCCCCGAAGCGCCGCCACCTCCACCCCGCTATGACCAGTTACCTCAGATCGCCCTTGACAATTCTCCGCGCTAGCTAGCACCAACAGTCAGGCGTGGTATTGACTGGTCTAGTTCCCCGGGCGCCAGTTAATAACGATCTTATAAAGGACAGTGAAGATGCCTGAAGCAACATGAGACCAAGTCAACAGTCGCATTGCCATAATTCATCACATAAACAGAAGACATCTCATCCTATAAAGACTCATATATTACCAATACAATCTTGCACCATGTCCACCATCAATGTCGTTAAATATTACCTTCACCAGGCCAACATACCCGGAACGGAAGCTAGAATGCGCCAACTGATCGCGTTGGCTTATCGGACGGCAAGAGATAAGGAGCTCTATCCTCAGGCGGTGTTTGTTCGGTACATTATGTTAGTTACAAAAGCAAAGGCCACCTTGGTCACGAAACTCATGTTGCTTGTCATGGCTATGTCAAAGACCCGCAGACCCTTGAATTCAAGGAGGCAACACACGCAGACGAGGAGCCCGGTTCAACAAAGAAAAAGTCTGGAAAAGCTGTCTGGCCAAACACAGCCCAACCCTGGGAGGCTCCGGACAGTGGGCTATGGGCACATGCCCGATAAATGATGGTCTGTCACTATCTTCGCTTACAGGCATGGATGAGGAGCTTTATCCCTTTAAATGCATAAAGGTACTCAAAATCCGCGGCATGAAGTTTCCCCGAAATATACACTTGCAATAACACATACCTTCCGAAAGAGAAAGGTTGATTTGTTGTGTCATAGGCAGAAAAGAGGCAAGGGTCGAAGCGAAATAAGATTGTTTACTTAAGCCTGTGATTTGCTGTCGGTGTCCTGTACCTCACCCTCGCAGGCTTCCTTGTGCTGCTGAGCGTTGATCCGAAGGAGTGGACCAGCGACTTTTCGGATGTGTCTGATTGGAGTTTCCAGGCGGAGTGTCGTCAAAGATGCGTGACCATTTTGTAGTGGAGGAAATGTTGGGGGATTACACTCGATACGTGGACACGAGTGCGTCAAGAGTCTGCGAGGGTGAGGAAGCTGCTGTAATGGGTCGGCCGAGTGGAGCCGGAAATAGATTATGGATCCCGGAAGTAATTGTTGGCGTGCCCAGGGCTCAAGTACCTACCTTAGCTGAGCACGGACCAAAGCACGTACATGCAAGCAGGGTTGTATCTTGTGTATGGTAGCACAGAGAAGGTGGCTTTTAACTCGGGTCGGCCTGAGCGATGGTGGAGCTACGTTAGTGACCTCTGTCATATTGTTTAACGGGACCTCTCAGAGAGTGCCCACTACCTCAACGATCATGGAGTCCTCGAAAAACCCACCTGGGCAGCACGAGGAAGCAACGACTGAACCCCCGGCCCGTGGTGTACATACCTAGTACATTGTGGCTGCCTCCGATTGAGAAAGCTCCAATAGCTGGCAGGGCTGCTCTGTCCGGTCGTCTCCATGGAACACCCCGCCCTCCGTCTACATGTCTCGGCGCTCTACCTGCCTGCCGCTTACTTCCAACGCTACCTTACCTCACCGTACTTACCACCTTCGCTGCTTAACGTGTTCGGCACCGCCTACTGCAGAGCAACCTCTCTGGCCAGCCCCCAAGACATGCAAGGGAACGTCGAAGCAATACATTTTCAAATTCCCTTTGCTGTGCCTGCCGGATGCAACTTGCCCAGCCTGTTCAGAGGAAATACGATTAGGGGTAACCTCGGAAGCAGCTCCCGACAGAGCTACAGACCTCGCAGCCGCCCCCAACCCTCACTCACTTACCTCGAGGTAGGTCAGACAAAGAAAAACGGACATCACATCAAACATGGAATCTGTCTACTCGTACGCAACGGCGCCGCCGGCCACCATTCTTTCTTCTGTCCGTGAACCCACATTTGACACTTCTAGTCGTCATGGGCGGACGTACCGTTGCCTCATGACACCAATTGACAAGGAACGATTCCTCCAGCCGACCAGGAACAACACACATGATTTTCGAACCACGGTTGCTTCCTATCGCCAACAAGCTACTCACCAATCATGATTTCTTTTTCGAGTGACAGACAATGTACAGGCTACAAACACTCATGTGCGAGTCCGGATGGCTACTCATCACCGAGCTACATTATCTCTTACACACACTCGCCTACCAATTTTGTCACTTTGTCTCCACCAGCTACGGGATCATCGACTTGTTTGCCCTTCTTGACTCATACGGCACCAATTTCCTCGCCGTAGAACGGACACTAATGTTGCCGCCAACGACCCGTAATACCCAAATCCAACGACCTGGATTTCATGATCTACGGCTCCCTAGCACTGTAGGCCTCGTTTCCTTAGAGAAACCCCCATGATAATTCTGTGCTCCTCGCCTTGCCAGATGACTGCACAGGGGAACCAGCTAACCCTAAAAGGTGCCTGCCTGTATGTCGTCAGTAATAATCGAAACGTACCGCTGCCATGTTCAGGCCCGGCTTCAAACGTTAACATAAGATCCATAACGGGCTCTTCGGGAAGCCCAGGAAAAGAAACGAGAGTTTCTGATGCCTTCGTCTGCACTTGCGTGACTCTTGACCAATGCCAGGAAGATTACGATATTTCGCTCACGCCGTTGCGTCGGTGCTGCCGCTGTTCAACATCTTTCGGCGACAGGCCAAGACGGGGCTGTGTCGAAAAATTCCTTTCGAACTCCTATTCCTGCTCAAAGCAATACCGAGACCCTACAATCGTAAAGTGTCAGATTCGCGACCGAGATAACTTCATCTCCCCATCCGAGAGTAACGTTCCTCCCGGCAGACATCCAAGATGCGGCTTCGATGACGATACCTGCTCACTTCACTGAAATCTTGTCGCTCCTGAGTACTCGACCTTTCAGCTTGGATTTCAGACAAGCTCCACAGAGAGGCGAATGCTCTCCGATACCCATGCGGACTTCATGTCAGCTCCGATGTTCATCGCCTTTCTTGCCTCAACTTTTCCAATTCTCAACCTTCTGAAGTCTCCTTTTTGCCTCTATGTCAGCCGTTCCTTTGTCAGTCTCTCAATCTTGCATCCATCTACCATCCATTCGGACCATTTCAGCTCTTCACCTTCACAACGTAACATGAACAACACAGCCGGAGAGGGCGATTAGGCCCGAAGTCTGACCCTACGGCCAATACCGCCGGGCTCCGGTCTCCCTCCTTGGTCGGCCACTTCGCCTCCTCCTTCTGCCTAGCGGCACGGGTTGGTTCTAGTCTCGCAGCCTCCTTGGAGATGCCCCTACCAAACCCCAACATCCTTGTCCCCTCCCGTCGGACCAGCCTCGGTCATGTTAGGTAGGCCCTCCATCGTGCTGTAAATCTCTTCAGACTACCCATGATTTGCTGGTTCTTCATGCTTGCTTTTGCCTGCACCAGCATATACTACCTTAAGGCTCTTGGCTGTCGCATCTCTCAGTACTTGATATTGCTGCTCCGTCCTCGCGTTTCGATCAAAGAATGAAACAGATGCGAGCTAAAGCTTTCCTACCCCACTACCTTCTGCATCTAGTAGATGCCCAATATCTGCGGACATCTGGTTGGCCTCCATTCGTGCCCATCTGAAAGGGTCTTCCCCGTTCACAACCCTCCAAAACTTACGCACTCTTTTGCTACTCCCTCAAAAATATCTACATCTCAAGTGTAATTGCATTACGGGGGGCACTCGAAAGCCAATGGAGTCGGTGAGTATTTCAACCTTTTACTCGAGACATGACCCACAAGACCACCCGTACATTCTGCTCGAGGAGCCACTTACCGATCCTTATCGCAGGAAAAGGAAAGGAACCGCATCCGAGACAATCAACGCCGTTCTAGGGCTCGTAAGAAGGCATATTTGGCTGATCTTGAGAATCGCCTGCGGGAATGTCAGCTGAAAGGCATTGAGGCTTCTGCAGAAGTTCAGCAAGCAGCACGTCGAGTCGCAGACGAGAATCAACGCCTTCGAAAAATTCTGAGCGGTGATTTCGGTCTGAGCAGCACCCAAATCGACGAGCGTCTCAAGTCTCACGGGCTCCAAACTCAAGTGGCGGCAGGCGGAATGCCGAGAACGACGACAGCGCTGGACAAGGCCATGGTATCCACGCGGCCAGACTTCCTTGACATGTCGAAGCCGTTCCTTCCACGGGACCAACAGCAAAACATGCGTCCAGGGCTTGCGTATGATAGAGCATCGGACACCTCGGCTGAAAGTTACGGAGCAACGTCCGGCAATGCCCAGCAACCGCCTTACGGAGTGGACTCCGGAGCTTCTATGAATATTCTTTCCCACCCAACCTACATCCAGGCGGCCGGTCATCGTCTTGCAGGTCATGCTCATCCTCAGCCGAGCTCGATGTGGCCACCAAGCAATCCGGCTTCGCCGACTGACAGCCTAGCTATGAACTTGCACGGCTACGGGGTGAACCAAACACTTGACTTGCACCACCCCTTTTCCGGGTCAGACACAGCGAACTCTCTACCACCAACGTGTAGCGGCCATATCGCAGCCCAGTACGCGGCATATGACACGATAATACAGCCCGCAACATTTGTCCCACTTCACTTAGCGGCCAGCAAGACCAGCCATTCTTCTGTCTACGATTCAGATTCTAGCGACGAGGAGCTACAGCCTTCACAAACAGACGCTTCCGAAGAATATAGAGGGCAGAAGATGATGTCTTTCATGAGACCAGCAGAATCGGAACTTGATCCACGCGCATGGAATCCCTACCATCCTTCGACAACAGGGGTTCTACAGCCTCCCACACAACCTTTTGTTGCAGCACAATTGCAAAGCCAAGAACGGCGAAACATGCAATAGACGGTCTCTTGACATTCCCAAAAGCCGCTAAAAAACAGCTCCGACCAGAAAATGACTGAGGTAGTGTTTGAGGGAAGCAGATGGTTTAACAAAGACACAACGTTCCTTGATCCTTCGTTTCTTTCGGCAAGTACCCAAATCAGCACTTCCTTTGGAGAGCTGAAAACTCACATTTGTGAACCCTCAGTTCTCTTTGTCATGAAGACAGCATTGCAGGAGATTCTTGTCAATTTTGCGCAGACAAATGCCGTGCTCTTTGCATTGAGCCCGTGGATGACAATGACAAGAATACAACGTTTCCTATTCTTCTCTAAAAGCAAGATTCCCCATGATTTTGTTTGTTGTTGTTTCCTCTCTTCTTCCGACCAAAAGTGATTCTGCGAGGCCGTGTTAATATACTCATCTTCACAAAAGAACAACAACGTCGTTTCGCGCAAACTCGTCCAGAAAAAAAAATGTTTCAATTACCGCCAAAAGTACAATACTCAACCCAAAGTATAGACTTGCTGAATCTCCTCGCGATTTCTCAAGGCGTCGAAATCGAAAGGCATCTGGCCGAATTTCAATTACAGAGAGGACAGTTACACGATGCGCGAGACTGCCTACAACGATTGGGCCAGAAGATACAAGATGTAGCCGCCAACTCGACAGACTTGCGAGGATCGTACGACCAGGACGCCGAGACGAGAAACGCCGTGGAGAACATCTTGACGCAGCAACTGGTGCTCATCACGACGCAGCTCGCAGATGTCGAGCAGCAGATCGCGCAGTCTTTCGGAAGCGCGCTGACTCCCCCGCCCGGTGGTTCATCCCCGGTTCGACCACAGCCGCCAGTATCGCCCTTCCCGCCACCCCGTCCTGGGCGAGATACTCTCTTCCCTCCGGCGCCCGACTTTCGAGAGTCGCCATTCGCGCCCTCACCTGCGCCTGTTCCAAGCCTAATCCCGTCTACGTCACCCGGAGATCAGGCCCAACCGCAAAAACCTGCTGGTGGCGACATCCAAGGCTTTGCTCCTGATCCCAGCAAACATAAGCCATGGCAGACGACCCATCATCCAACATACCACGAGCCCGCATCCGAACCGGCCACTTTCAGCGAACCAGCTCGCACGCCCGGGTACGACGTGCACATTAAATATCAAGCCGACGAACAAGATCAGAGAACCGAGGCAGAGAAAGTCTCCCAATGGAGGAATGAGCAAGTTCCCGAGACATACACCAATCCACGCAAGAGGCCCGGTGAAGACCTCCCCGGCACACAGACAAAGAAGCCACACACGGACCAAGAGACCGCCGCCCTCCGGGGCGGCCAGAGACAGGAAAGGGGAGGATGGGGCATTAAGAAGCTTCTGCAAAAGATCAACCCCTTTCCCTCCGGGAACGAGAACGAGAGCGAGCCCTTCTACTCCGTCGACACCAGCCACGTCAACCCCTCAACGACAACAAGCCGTATCTGCGTCGACGAGGACTTTGAGCAAGGTCCGATCTGTATAGCAGCACTACAAAGCAGCTTCCGCCCCTCGGACCAAGAAGCAAGAGCGACGCGCGACGCCCTCGCAGAACTAATTACGCTTTTCGACTCGACGCCGCACCGACTGCACCCGCAAAACCACCACCACCACCAGCACCACCACTCCGACGAGAGTGCCTCGAAACGACGCATGCGGGCCCTCCTCCGCGCGCTCGACGCCGTCGGCGTCGACAAGTTCGACGTCGCCGACACGCGGCTGGCGATCGAGGAGCTCCGCGCCTTCGTCGATAGCGCGGACCGCAGCGTGACGCGGAACGAGGCGGAAAAGGCCGAGAAGGAGGCGGCGCTGATCCAGGCGGCGGCGACGGTGGGCGAGTTCCACGACAGGCTGGAGTGGCAGCTCGAGTACGCGGACAAGGTGTTCGTCGGCGGAGAGGCGACGGCTGGATTGTTTGTGGAATGGATCAGGAAGGCGCGGGAGAACTTCGCGGAGGAGCTGGAGTTTGGGGAGAGGGCCGGCCAAGAGCCGCGGGGGTCTTATGTAGGCAGAGGCTTCGGTAGGAAATGGATCGGCGTGGTATGAAATGAATGAATAACGGGGGGTGTGGCACCGATACAGTATGAGGGTTCTCTTTTTCTTCTTTGGTTCATAGCGTGAATGAAGCCCATAAACTCCGTTGCCTACCCACCAAGCTGCATACACATACATATAGAATAAAATACGCGGACCATGCTCGTCTGAATGCCGTTGACCATATTGGATGTCGCTAAAACTGTTTTATGTTGTTTTTTGGATTTCGCCTCGTTTGCCGTCAGTTGATGAGATACTCCTGGACTACTCGGCTCTCGCGATACCTCCAGCCGCCACACACTCCCACATATTCCATCAGACGGCTGCTCCGGCGTGTGAACTGTAAGAATCAGGCGGGTCAACTCCTTTAAAATTATAGAAAGTAATCGGCGACTGGCTTCTTCGCCGGCATTCCCCTAGAATCCTGCGGCGCGGCCTGGAACACGCGGTACCTCCTTGCCGGCCCCGGAAGTAGCACGTAGTCGTCGGTGCCCTTTATGCCGCCGTCGCTACGACCCACGTCGCCGTTGCTGCGCGCGAAGACGCCGGTTCCGGAGTCGTCCTCTGCAAGCTCCAGAATCGCCGCTACGTTACCGCATCGGTAGCAGTAGTTTGGGGCTGACCACACAGTGACAATGCTCGCGTCGAACATTTCCTTAAATCCCTCCATGACCAGCTGATGGGCGCGAGCGATGAGTGACAGGTCGTTCTTGTGGTTGAAGTCGCGAACAATGTCCGCTCCGAATAGAAATCCTGCGCCACGCGGCGAGAGACCCCACCCGTCGATGTCGTCTGGGTCTGACCAGAGAAGGTCGCACATGGCTCCCTCGTGGGGGACTTCTTGTTTCCTGTCCAGGAGCCTGATCTTGTCGACACTGTCAATCAGTGGCGATAAACCTCCGTGCACGCAGAGAATGGCACCCGCAGGGTTGCCGAGGGAGCCCGATGAGCTTCCTGACGCGCCGGTGCCTGGGGGCCCAGTCTTGTCGCCACCGGACGATGATGGTGCGCCGTTAGCACTGACCGGCGTAGGCTGTCTCTGCGGTCGCCTCTGGCGGGGGAAGCGGCTCATGGTCTGGCCGCTCTGGTCGCAGACCTCGATCTCTACCTCGTCGTCGATGGGTTCTTGACCAGGACTTGAGTTGAAGGTGTGTGATGCGCCGAGGACGATGGCACCCAGCGCGAGGTAGTCAAAGACGTCGCAGCAGTAACGCCAGACGTTCGCGGAGCCGTACTTGCGCAAGCACTCGTCGTAGAAGCCGTATACGGTGGTGATTTGACGAGACTCGTGGTTACCCCGGATAAGCGTCATGCGGTCGGGATAGCGAACTTTGAGGCAGAGGAGAAGGAGGAATGATTCGAGAGAGTAGAATCCACGATCGACGAAGTCGCCTAGACGCGATGTTAACGTTGGGTCACCATCTCAATGAGAAGACCGCAGTGTACCCATGAAGAGGTAATTCGTGTCGGGGACGTCACCGCCGACGCGGAAAAGCTCCATCAGATCATGGAACTGGCCGTGAATGTCACCGCATATCTGGACGTGCGTTGAGTACATACGTCCACCACATTTAAGGTATTCGACCAAGGCGTACCGTTACGGGAGCTGTGACTGTGACGACATTTCCCTCCTCGATAAGAAGCTCGCGTGCTTTGTGGCACAACTCTCTGACTTGCGCTTCGGGGATTGGACGACAGGCACGCAATTGTGCAATGGCCCTGCGAGAAACATCAGCATCTTAATACAAACTGAGACGTATCAAAAGGAACGGAGGCTCACTTGTCGAGGTCGCTCATGGCGATGATCGGGGAGGGGTTCCCTGACGGGTGTCGAGGTGTCCGAGGCCGGCGAGTCGCGGTTGTCGATCAAAGAAAAATGTCGAAGCTTCATAACATGTCGCGCAATTGAGATGAAGCCGATATCGACGCGGTTCAGGCGCGTCTCTTTCGTCTCGCCGATGTGGAAGGGAACATAAATGCGCGTTGCGATCAAAGCAAATTCAGCATGGCGTCAACGGTAAAAGACGTCGGGTGCATATTGCTTTTGCCCGTTGGCGTTACCCAGCAGGCACCCCGAACCCCCAACCGCGCTAATTCCCGGGTCTTATCGATTACGACCGACAACCTGGAAGGCAAGGTGGATCTGCAAGGAGGTGGGCCCGGCGAGAGAGCACTGGATCCCTGCTTTCCATCCATCCCACTTGCCTAGGCCGGGACCTGGACTTCGTCGCGGACTTATAGTTCTTGCGAGCCGCCGTCGGCAACAATCCTCAGGCATATGAGGTGCTGGAGGATGTCATGCTACCCTTTCAGATCCACCATTGAACGTCCGTATCCAATCAGATGGCCTGTATAACAATCGAGCCATTTAGCTTCACTCCAAGTTTGCGAGAAAATTGCCTGTTGGCACTTAACGACGCGCATCTCAGCTTTCGTTAGGGGACTCAATTCGGATCATCCGCCCTTGCGTGCGAGCATGTTACGGCCATAGGTGAGCTTTCTTACCAAGTTTACTCATCCATGGCCGTCTCCAGATCGCTGACGCCCAATTGCACTAGCACCGCACGATGACCGGCCCTCCTTTCCGATCCAAGAAATAAAATAAAAAAGTCGCGATCATGCCACCACATCCCCTCCACCCACGGTCGCGAATGACCTCATCGCTCTTCGCAACCACGGTAGTCGCCAGCTTCTTCGTTGTCGGACTGCCACACCTACTGCCCTGCCCGGCACCCAGAGTCGCTTATGCCGATGGGGACATTATCGTGGGGGAGGACGGTCGTCGGAGGAGGCGGAAGCGCCGTGAGACCCCAGAGATTAAAGACGGCATCGTCAATTTCGATCAAGTCGGCGATGAAGAGACATTACGAGCGAGAGAAGAGAAGTCAAAGAGGGAATGCCCCGTACCGAAGCCAGGTGGCATACTAGGAGAATGGCTGGGATTCCACGGGCCGAGCAAAGAATAAGGAAACCCCGAGAATCGAATCGCGTCGACACATCTATAAACTGTACAATCCAAGATACCTCTTTTTCCCTTTCTGTGTTACGATTTGACGAGTATGAGCGTGACCAGTCGGGCGACTGCGGCGGACATTGAATGTGGTAATAGCACTGAAGCGACTGCAACCCGGGAACGACACAACACGAGCATCTCGATTTGGAGCAATAATTGAGAAGATCATGTCGACTCGGTTTCGGAAGTTGAGCTACAATCGTAGCAAATGAGCGATTTTGAGCGGATAAAGACGGAATTTGAGTACTGTGTTACGAAATCCACGAAGCGCAGCCGGCATGATCTGAGCAGCATGCTGTACAAGCCAACAGCCTTTCACGGAGAGCTTCATTGAGAATCGCTTCTTATTACATGGGTTTGCTCCTTGGGCAATCGCCCTGTTTTGTTTGTTCACCGTCCCGTATCCCGCGACCCGGAAAGTCAGCGGAAAACGCCCATGCCCACCTTTATTTTTTGATTAGCGTTGCTGGAACGTAGGTGTAGTCCGCCCCCATCAGCTTAATCCCTGCGAAACTAGGTACTGCAGTTGAAAGGGTCGAAACCTCAAAGTCGACATTAGAATATCAAGCTTTGGCAAGTGGCCGAGTCCCGAGAGAGGAAAGACATGGATCTGGGGCTTTCTTTGAGTATTCTAGCTTGATCAGGATGTGTCGCGAATTGCTGCGCATCATCGCCTAGGATTATACGTTTCTCCCGAATTTCGTCTTTTTGGGTTTTGGACTGCCATTAACAAATGCCGCGCATATGATTACGTGCGATCTTGCAGAATGTCGAGAAGAAAAATTGACGGTATAGTAATGCTATAGACGTCTTGCAAGGCCACGAGGCTTTGTTCCTCGCGGGACGAGGGTATTCCGTCCACCGCCCGGGCGATCATGGAGGATGAGACTTTAGGAGAGACTCGAACGGCGATCCGTGCTGCTAAAACCCGCCGCCTATCCCCGCACCCAGGACTAACACCAGCTAACAATTTCTGAAGCAGGACGCCCCTGATGCACGCCTTGGCGTAGAGGAATTTCTTAGTGACGTTATTAAACAGGTGACCGACGACCAGGGTCCAACAATAAGGTTATTTCAAGGGGGAGGTTCACTTTAAACTCATCGCGCGGAGAAATATCGCCCCCGGCGGAAGGGGGGGGAGTGGTCTGATCTGATCTTCTAGCCGCCAAGGCGGCTCAGATCAGTCGAAACAGCCGAGCGGCGAATCTTGACGAATAGCTGGGACCGGGACGCATTGCGCCTCTGCAGGCGAGAGTTGGGTTGACGGGTGCCATCTGTTTCTTGACGGGGACCGCTGAGACCGGACCCTCGTGAACCCATCTTTTGCTGGGCTACGATGTGGGGACGATGCTTCTTCGAGGGTTGGAGGGGAGGGAGGGAAGGGCTTGACGCCACATACCATTCGCATGTCACGGCAAGTGAGTGATCCCGGATGGCATCTGTCTCATGGGCCTGATCGATGCCATCTGAAGGGTGATGTTTAGCCCTTTGGACAGTTGCCCAACGACGGTCCGTGGCCCACGGCTCACGGCCCACTTGAGGACTTATGCTTAATGGTCTTGACCAGAATGTCCGGAAGTTAAATAGTCTTCGTGATCCCGATCCAGAAATGCGTTTTGATGCTCATCCCTTCACTTCAGGACAGCGTCTCTACCCCATCTTTCAACTCTGTTTACCAAGAGGTAAGAAATAACATCTTTGCCTCCTCCTGGTTTTGCAGATTTCAGTGACTCACAATCAAACAGCTGTGCTCTGTTTTCATTCTCTTTACGCTTCTCTGTCATTCCTTGATACCCTACCGTAAGTATCTCAAGCTCTCCCCATGCGCATTGGTCGACGTCTAACGGATGCAAAGTTTCTCTTCAATTCTCGACAGTCATTTCAAAATGAGGTCCTTCGTGGTTCTTCTTATTGCCACCGGCCTGGTGTCGGGTTTGAGCATCCCCAAGCGGTTGGGTGCTCGCGAGGAGCTCGCCCTTCGCCAAGAGGCCGCAGCCCCTGCTGCTCCCGCGGCACCTGCCGTGCCCGCAGCGCCCGTTGCTGAAGCGCCTCGTGCCGCTGCTCCTCCTGCCGCTGCTCCTCCCGCCAAGGCTCCCCCGGCTGAAGCTGCTCCCCCGACTGAGGGCGGTGACGCTGCGGCGGAAGAGGAGAAGAAGAAGGCCGAAGAGGAGGCTGTCAAGAAGGCGCAAGAAGAAGCCGCCAAGAAGGCTGAAGAGGAGGTCGCTAAGCAGACCGAGGAGGAGAGGCAGAAGCAAGAGAAGGCTGCCAAGGAGGCCGCGGAGAAGGCCGAGGAGTACCAGAAGAACCAGCGCAACCGCGACGGCAACGGCCGAGATGGTAACGGCCGCAACCGCAATGAGAACAACGACAACGACAACGACAACGACGACAAGGAGCTTCTCCAGGTCGTCCAGCTGCTCTTGTCCTCCATGGGTCTCAACAACATCGTCAACGTCAACGCTCTTGCTCAGCTCCAGGCCCAGCAACAGCTCGCCATGCTCGCCCAGCTGCAGCAGCTTGCCCAGCTCACTTCTGTCGGCCTCGTCAACCCTGCCCAGCTTGTCGGTCTGATGCAGCAGGGCATCGTGGTCAGCGGCATCCAGATCGGCATGGGCGGCAAGTTGTAGACGAGATGAGCCCCTGAGCTTCAAGTCCTGCGAAACTTGACTGATATTTTCCCGCCATTGAGTGGGTGATGAGCTCTCAGCATTGCTTCTTGTGTGTGCGGGATGCGAGGACACCGGCGCCGCGTGACAGGTCAGTGCTGAGTCGTTAGAGCACACTCCATGTCAAGTTGGAGACGTTCTGGCCAGGGCGGGAACTGAAAAGGGGTACTCTCATGGAGACGTACCTGGGTCACGGCGTAAACCTAAAGGCTGTCCTGGGAGACAAGGGTTAGCATGTACTTAATTGGTTTTGTAAAAGCATGCATCTGTCAAAATATCACGAATTAGACGTCTCAGTCTGTCTTGTCAGCTTTTGTCTCATCTCTGCTGATCTGTGGACGGTTCATGGTTTCAGCCAGGGTATCCTGGTCTTGGACCCAGAATCTTGGCGCCAACATGGGCTTTAAGCTTATGTTAAATGTGTACCGTCAAACCGACAAGGCGCTTGCATGCAGAGAATGGCGAGAATGGCGAGAACAAGACGTATCTGGCACTGGGCGTCTCCACCCGATGATGTGTCCGCATACTCCAGGATCGAGGCCAAGCAGTCCCTCTACGCTCACCTTCAGAATGGCCCGCGTATCTCATAAGCAGACATGACGAGAATTCTTCACAGAGAAGATCGGGTTCGACAACCGCCTTGCTTTTCATCTGAAATCTTTGCCGCCCACTACCGTGAGCACGCCAAAATTTGGTAGCGAACTGCATTGGCCAAATGCCAATCCAAACCTCTCCACGGCATCGTCCAACAACCGAGCCGTCGAGATGCAATGACACAAAAGAAGGGGTTGAGATGGACGAGTGACATTGCCCAATCGCGCCATGATCAATGGCTTAATGCTTTAGCGGGTAGATGCCTCATCGACGGTCTGAGAAGAGGAGATCCCGGCGCCAGACCGTTGCAACTTGCGCCCGGGCCCCGCCGGAGGCCGGTCGGAATGCGGGGGATCCGCAGATCCAATAGCGGGGCAGGAAAGCGGGCACCGGGTCCAGGAAATGGAAGCTGACAGGTCGGACCCACTTGACGAGTTTAATCTTGAACTGCCACTAAACCTTAGTTGAGCCGCTCTGACTTCTCTTCCTCCCCTAAGGTACCAATTTCTCAGCTGAACCGCCGCCATCCAATCATCGCCTCGGGCTTTTCTGGTACACCAAGCTTCCATTGACAAGCCGTCGAGTTGGCCTGTAAACCTTCTGCTGCCTTCGACGCCGTCTCGCCGGCTGGGCGATCCATCTAAACAGTTTGACACCACTGCACAAGCGTCGAGGTTACGTCGTCCAAAGTTCGATCGTCGGAGAACCCCAATGCTGAATCGTTTTCGGCCTTGCGTCGTCCGATTCTTGCACGCACGTCTCTCCACGTCAATCTTCGGATGGCACTATTGACACCCGGTCTTCATGCCAATCCTTTGCTGGAGGCACGGAAACGCCTGTTCCTTCTCTTGCTGTCAACACTCAAAAAAGCCTGGAAGATGCCGCCGCCGACTTGGCGATCCCCTACCGCCTCGTCAGTTTCCGAAGTGGTGTCCTTCCCCATACCAGTCATTGTGTTCCTATCAGAGACTAACGTCGGCAAAGCATCCATTAGCCCCATAAAGTAAGGTTATCCTGTCTTGGCCCTGATTCTTACGTGCTGCAGGGTTCACATCGTGGTGTGGACTGTTTCTGCATTTTTGCTATTCCTTGGCATTCACTCTCTATGGCTCGGGCGTACAGCAAGCCGAATCATACATCATCTAAGTGGCTCAGGTTTTTTCAAATATCGGAAATCTACTGCTAGGTGGAAGAGAAACATGAAAGGGAACAGGCCTGTTCGAACTGGAATGTACGCGCAGAATAATAGGCGTATGCTTTGACCATCAGTGCTGCCGGCAGTCTGAAATCCTCCTTCTAAATCAAAATCAAAACCCAACCATCGCCTCGCTTGGCTAATCGGAAGAAAATCTGCCCCTGCCATGCATACATCCTTCTAAACCCCTGGACTTCGCACGTTTCTCCCCTTGCCAACCCGTTTGGTCCAAGGGCTTCCCTTCCAGCAAAACTTAGATCTGACACATTCGGAATATCTCATGCTCAAATCATCCGAGCGATCTCACCGAAACCGTCCTTGGCTACGGCCCAAACACCATATGCTCTCCGGGAGGTTGCGCAAGTGCCATAAACTTGGCATTGCCGCCTCAACCATTCTGATATATAAGACGTCTCCCAGCGCCGACCTTCAGACAAAATCTCTGCCTTCCAGCTTCGCACACATCACGCGGAAAGGTAATTCTTGCGGTCCGATTCTTCCATTCCCATTTAATTCATTCTCTATAGAGGTAAGAACATCCAGACTTACTGCACTCCACAAACTGCATGAATACTGACTCGAATCCAACAGCTGTGCTCGCTGCTCACTTCACTCCTTTCAAGGCCCGCCAAAAACCAAACCAAAACCGCGCCTTACAGGGACATCCAGAGCCGTGCTCAACTTGATATTGATGAATTTTAATCACAACCAACTCCGCACACCGCATATACCCAACTTCCGATCACAACCCCCCCTCCCCCTGCGTCAACCTCCCCCCGGCCCCCCTCCAGATGCGTTTCTCCACCGTCCTCGTCTCGGCCTTCGCCGTCTTCGCCGCCGCCCCCCCCACAGCCAACGAGCCCCGCGCCAACTTTGACCTCGGCTGGCTGAACAACCTCTGGGACTTCAAGAACCTCGACCTGAACTACATCCTCGCCCTCAACAGCCTCGACCTGCATGGCCTGAGTCAGCTGGGCCAGGTCAACAACCTCACCCTCGGCGCGTTCCAGAACCTCTTCGCCGCCCAAGACTTTGACATCAACGCGCTGCTCCAGCTGCAGCAGCTGTCGACCGTCCTCGCCATCCAGCAGCAGGGCGTCTTCAACAGCGTCAACCTGGCGGGCCTGAACTTGGGCAGCCTCAGCCTCGGTCTCATCCAGGGCGTCGGCCGGCTGAACCTATGACAGTTCATCGACCAGGCCGCGGTTCCCCAGATCGCTCAGATTGTTCAGCAGTCTGCCGGTACGTTGACCGATGACATGCGTCCCGCGGCTTTTCTGAGGTGCTAAATTCGGGGTTGTAGTTACGGTTGTTGCAAAGGAGTAACGTCACTAGCGAAGCACTGACTGAGGACGGTCTGAAGGTCCAAGCGGGGGAAAGCATGTCTCTGATACGAGGATCCTACGACGGCCTCAAACATGCGGGTGTCTGTTTCTTTTGTTCTAATTCATCGAGGTCCGGTTTGCATACTCTACAACGGGCGATCGGGAATGGGTCATACTATAACGACACGGAAGAATGGAACAGGTACTTAGGAAATGATATCAACGACATGACGCTGCGTTGACTTATCTTCGCGTTCGTTTTTTTCTTCTCAACGCGATCTAAGCGAGGACTTTCAAGGAGTGGGTGGGGATTTAATTTTGTCCGCGTCTGATTGTATCTCACATAAAGGATACGAACAATCATTCCTCGAACGATACCCCCGAGTTTGGACGAATGAGTATTGTTGTAGATGAAAGGTTCCTCCCTGAAACCAGGCTCCAGTTGGTAACATCTCCAGGAATAGGAACATGGAAAGAAGCCAGCCACCGCCAACAACCACACAAAGCAAATGAAGTCGGGAGGGAGAGAGAGAGCATGCCGTGGGAGACAAGCAGTGGGTACAAACTTCCATACCAACATGACTATTGCACCGCGACTGGTGGATCGGGGGGCAAATCGCACCTACGAGAACTCGTCTTCGCTCCAGCGCTGACACGGTCATCCAGGATCACGCAGACGCAAGGCTGCTGGATTAGACATAGCTACCTGTCCAAGTCGTCTCACATCACCTGATTCGCCTCAACTGATCTGACCCGCAGGAATGCCGGCCTTTTACTCACGCATTTGGTCGTGGTAATGTTTCACAACTCAGTCGCGAAGGCATTCCATCGCAGGCTTGTCCTCTGAGGGCAGCGGGGAAAAAAAAGGCCCTGCCAGCAACTGAACCTCGCAAAGGAATCCGAAAGAAACCCAACTCACACTCTCCATGTGCACATAGTCACATCATAAACAGCCTCTCTTCGTCACAGCAACACCACTCCGACGATAGACTGCATCTGCACATGCTATGATCATGCAATCTCTCTCCCAATATCACACGCACGCTGCCACGAGGCGCACAAGTTCCCCTCGTCCCCATCTCCCCAGCCCATTCAGGGAAGGATCCCCTCCTAAGAAAAAGTCTGACCTAATCCCGAGCAAGGCTGGGTCAGAGAGAGCCTCCGGCAGGACAAATCCCCGGCGCATCCTGCAGTATGCATGGCATTTTGTCCGCCTGTCGCGAAACGCCAGGGGGGTGTGGGGGGCGGGGTGAGGGTCTGCGCGGAGCTGAACCCGATGCCCCCAGTGTGGAGCATAGGAAAAGACGTAAACCGGTCCCACGATCGATTGGATAGAAATGGCGCCTTTTGTGCAGCAAAGCCTGATGAGGATGGCTGGCTGAGTGCTGAGTACGGGATGCGGGGATATGTGTGGTATGTCAGTTCATCCCCTACTTACTGACAGACAGCTGCAAAGCGCCCCCCCCCCCCC
>JAXISO010000211.1:0-73574 GCA_036785465.1 Colletotrichum agaves
TAATTATTCTAAGATATAGTTTATAGCTTCCTTATAGATCCTATATACTATGGAGGTGGTACTAGTATTAGGATAATATATTATAATAATAATAATAAAGGAGGAAAAGAGAAAGGAAAAAAAAGAAAAGAAAAAGAAAAAATTAAACTAGTAAGTAAAGTATATTATACTATAAGTAAGTGGATATATAATAGTATATTAAGGTATAAGAGTAGGCTTATTTAGTAATTAACTTAGTTAAAAGTTAAAAATAGAATTATAAAAAGGGAAAATAGTAGGGTTTAGTTACTAGTTAAGTTACTACTTTATTTATATTAAATAAGGCTACTCCTTCTAAATTAGGGTTAGTAGTTTCTTTTAGTTTTAAAGTATTAATATATTCTTACCTTTATTATAATAACTTAGATAAAGTAGAGTAGAGAGTATTAATAAGGTTAAATATAAAATTAGTTAGGAATAATAATAATAGTATTAAGTTACTAGACTATGTATATAATTAGTAAGAGTCCTAAGTATACCTTGTTATTGGTATTTGGATTATTATTGGTTGTTGGTATCTCTGTTACCTTTAAAGGTAGGTGCTAGGGAAAAAAAAAAAAAAAAAAAAAAAAAAAATTGAAGTTATCTTAGATCTTCTATTAACTCCATCTTTCTAACAAAGTTCTTAAACTCAAATATATAGGACCTAGTAGTCTTCTCCAGTATTACTAGGCTTTTTATTTATAATAGTAGAGATTATAGTAAGTTTAACTAGTATATTAAGATTATTATAATAATTATTTATATTCTTTATACTTTATATATTAGTTAGTACTTTTACTATAGGTCCTGGGATACTAAGATTTATTAAAGACTAACTTACTATAGTAACTACTATTAACTAGCTAGCTACTACTACTGTTGCTGCCGCTCTCCCTGAAGTTACTAGTACTATAGTACTTAAAAAGGGGGGGGGGGGGGGGCAGGGGGGAATCACGGTGAAGCGCACGTAGACGTCCGAGATGATTTGAAGTTGACGCTCATCGGAGACCCACGATGTTGCGAGACTACCCGGCCGGTCATTCGGGGGGGGGGGGGGGGGGGGTTAACGCTGGGTCGGTGTCCACCGCCGACCCCTCCCCGGGCCTACCGCGAGGATGTGATGCGGCGAGACCGCGGAAAACCTGACGGTCGAAGAGCGATCTTCGGACGAGTGATGCGGCTAAAGTCGGCATACCTGTCCGTGACATTACCCCTTCATCGACGGTCTGAAGCAATGGTGAGAGGCAAGCTACCGGATATAATCGTTTCTGAGAGTGGGCTCTCCGTGGGTGAGGAGTGAGTGATTCTGTGACTAAGCTCTTGCACGGCTTTTGGGACTGTCGAGTCAGTTTGGCAACCCAGCCTGGGGCTGTGGGCACCTCAGAGGAGGGCAGAAGCTGGAATTGGGGCTGCCTGGAGGTTGCGAGTGAGGCTGGAAGCAGGCCGAATAATAACCAGTCGTTCTCATCATTGGCTCCGATGAGACTCGTCGAATGGAACCAGTGTCCAAAACTTCTTGCAGAAACCAAGGCGAAAATACGGACTGGGAAGCTGCAACTGATATCGAGAAGACTGGTGCAACCCCGCCATCCGCAGCCGGCCATTGCGCGACTTGGGCCAATCAAGATGGCTGTAAGTCAGTGCAGAAGGCGGGGGGGACTCAGTCCCCACTTCATGGCATTGAATTTGGAAATAAAACTAAAAACAAAAACAAAAAAATTGCATCGAAGTGCTTGCGCGCTGACGCTCAGGTCCCAATCCAATACACGCCGTTGCGCCCTGCATAACGGCAGTGATCGCGGGAACAGGCATTGAGAGTGGCGGCACCGTCACTTGGAGTCGAATTTTCCCGTGCCAACATCCAGTTACCCGCCAACCCGCCCATCCAATCCTCATTTTCCCCGGCCGGCATACATGATACAGAGCCATTCGGAAGCGCTGGAATAACTGGGACTTTTCCTGCGGGATGGCGTGTTATTGACTCCCCGCTGCGAGCCCTCAGCGAATAGCACAGAGTTGAGGGAGAACATCCAGGTTGATTGACATACTCCAGCACCCAGGTACCTAGGTAGGTAGGTAGAACAAAGTAGTCGTACGTACCTCCATGTGGCAGCCGTTTTTGGTGGAGGAGGGGGTGGGGGAGGAGAAAAACCCAGGGTGGGCTGCCTATTCGACCTCCTCCGACTTCGTAGCCCGACTCTTTGCGCTGCGAACCTTGTGACTCAAATCTTTTTCTTACCCTTCTACGGTGACCCTTCTCTTTTTTTGGCGACTCTGTACAAATACCCGGTTTCCTGCTTGAATTCTATACCTTCCTTCCAGCAGGTCAACCTTTTACCTCTCGTAATAACCATTGTGACGACACCGTCCAAGGAAAAGATCCGCCCAACTAAGACCTCTGCGAATCTGCCCCGCACCAGCCCAAGATGCCGATGTAGGTGACTCAATGGACGCTCAAACCACGCCTAAAGGAGCTCTTTTCTGCGACAAAGCATCGCGATAGAGTCTCCCAGTACCATCCCGCTTCTTGCTCTCGCTCTCGGGCTTAAGGACGATCCCAAGCTGACAGTTTCCTCTTCGATCACAGGCTCAAAGATCCGTCGACGAAATACAAGCCCTTTCCCCCCGTCAAGCTCGCCAACCGACAATGGCCCGACAAGACGATTGAAAGAAGCCCCAGATGGCTGGCAACGGATCTGCGCGATGGAAACCAGTCTCTTCCCGATCCAATGGCACGTCTACGTACTCCTTGTCCTCTCGAAGTCTCTCGCCAGGCGCGCTAACAATGCTATGCCTCGACCAACAGAACGGCGAACAGAAGTGGCGCTACTTCAAGATGCTGTGCGACATTGGCTACAAGGAGATCGAAGTCTCCTTCCCCTCGGCCTCTCAAACCGACTTCGACTTCACGCGCCGCCTCATCGAAACCCCCGGGGCCGTTCCCGACGACGTATACCTCCAGGTCCTCTCCCCTTGCCGCGAGGACCTCATCAAGAGGACGGTAGAGTCCCTCAAGGGCGCCAAAAACGCCATCGTTCACATTTACCTCGCCACAAGTCCATGTTTCCGAGAGATTGTCTTCGGATTCACCGAGGACGAGAGTGTCGAGCTCGCCGTGCGTTGCGCCAAGCTCGTTCGCTCGCTGACGAAGGACTCCAAAGACCCCGCGTATGCTTCCACGAACTGGCAATTCGAATTTTCTCCCGAGACCTTCTCCGATACTTCGCCTGAGTTTGCCCTCCGGATCTGCGAGGCCGTCAAGGCTGCTTGGGAGCCCACCGCGGAGGTTCCCATCATCTTCAACTTGCCCGCCACCGTGGAGCTTGCTACGCCCAATGTTTTTGCTGATCTTGTCGAGTCGTTCTGTCGAAATATCACCGAGCGGGAGAAGGTCGCCGTATCGCTCCATTGTCATAATGACAGGTCCGTTTCGAAGCCCTTGGGAACACTCCCAGCCTTTACGTCTCCACCTCAGCTAACGTAAGACAGAGGCTGTGCTGTAGCTGCGACGGAGTTGGGACAGATGGCTGGCGCCGACAGAGTCGAGGGTTGTCTGTTTGGAAATGGCGAACGTACAGGTATGATTTGACTAAGGTCTCTGCACTAGTATGCTCCACGATGCTAATGTCTGAAAGGAAACGTCGATCTTGTCACCCTCGCTCTGAACCTCTACACGCAGGGTATCAGTCCCCAAGTCGATTTCTCCGATATTACCAGCGTCATCGCCATGGTCGAGGAATGCAACAACATTCCGGTCGCGCAGCGCGCACCATATGGCGGCTCCCTCGTCGTCTGTGCTTTCTCGGGATCTCACCAGGACGCCATCAAGAAGGGCTTCCAGGTCCGGGAGAAGGAGGGCAAGAAGAACGAGGACTACTGGCGGCTTCCCTACCTCCCTCTCGACCCTGCCGACATCGGTCGTACTTACGAGGCTGTCATCAGAGTCAACTCTCAGTCCGGTAAGGGAGGCGCTGCCTGGGTCATCTTGCGCCGTCTCCAGCTCGACCTGCCTCGCGGTCTGCAAGTCGCCTTTTCCAAGGTTGTACAAGCCAAGGCGGACGGGCTCGGACGGGAATTGCTCCCGGAGGAGATTACGGAGCTGTTCGAACAGACGTACTACCTCCGCGAGAACCCGAGATTCACGATCGTCGACTACAGTATCAACCCCGACCGGTCGCAGAGCCCGGCGCCGCCCGCGCCCGGCAAGACGCAGGACACCAAGAACCTCAAGAGAGTCTTCGACGGCGTCGTTTCGATCGACGGGAAGGAGTACAAGCTTCGCGGACGCGGAAACGGTCCCATCTCCAGCTTGGCTGACGCCTTGAGGAGCGTTGGTATCAACCTGGACGTTGAGGACTACAAGGAGCACGCCATTGGTGCCGGCCGCAATGTCAAGGCCGCGACGTACATCGAGTGCACGGCCACCGGCACCAAGCAGAAGTACTGGGGTATTGGTATTCATGAGGATGTGGTCCAGAGTTCTCTGATTGCCCTTCTGAGTGCCGCCAGTAACGTAGGTTTCTTCAACTTTTGGGGATGTCTTGTTTCTTTGTCACTAACGCCTTCTCGATAGTTTGTCGGTAGCCGTCCCGGAAGCCCGATTCTCGCCAAGCCCACCCCGACGCGGTCCCTGAGCCAAGAGCTGGACATCAACGGAGCGAACGGAACCAACGGTACGCCCCAGGAGACGCCGAGCATCATCTCGACTCTGGAGGAGAAGGCCAACGGCATGTGAGAGGTTGGATGCATAAAATGTGGCATGGAGATGAGCTGGAACATACGAAAAGTTTTGCTTGAAATGCATTTTCGGTGACGCAAAAAAATCGGGACACGAGGGGAAGAGGGTGACCAACCAGATCGTCGGTTGGTATTTGCATGGCCGTCAAGCCCGCTATTACGTTACGAGGCGACGATGGTCCGATTTCAGTTAGTGTGTAGGTATTTGGATGGGGATTGTCTGTCATGAATGAACAGTCAAATTGTGCACGATTGTCTTTTTTTTTCTCGAATGATTGCACTTGACGTTTGCCTGAGCAACTCTTGAAGTATCGGAGGGTCACAAGTGAAAAAGAAGCATCGTATTCGATGATTGCACGGTATTCAGGCGCTCGGCTCCGGCTGCCTGGACTTCTGACTCGGGGCCTCGGATGCTGTCACACAAACCGGGCAGGACAGCACCACACACGGGGGGGCAGCAGCCTTACGCACTGCTCTCTGGGTAGGGTGAGAAAGACATGGGCAGGCAAGGCAAGGCAAGGCAAGCACGCAAGGCAGGCAGCGGGCGGGCGGCTCGTCTCAAGCTTACTAGGTAGCTTACCTACCTTAGGTACCTATCCTAAGGTTCCTTAGGCACCTCCGGGAAGCTTGTCCACGGACCACGGAAGGGGAAGAGCGGGTTGTTCCTTGAGACGAGCACCTGGCTCAGGTTCTTTGCCCCCCCCCCCCCCCTTTCCTGCTTGGCTCGAAACGAGCGGCAGTTCTTTGAGATGATGCATGAGGGTTCACAAAGAACAGCACCGACCAACTGACGAAATCTTCTGTCTGCCGATGTCTAGATAGATCGTATTTCATGTTACGCATGCACGTACTCCTCTGCGACCTGCGCCGAGACAGCAACGGGCAGCCAACAGCAACGCAGGGCAGGGCGCGGCCCAGCAGCACCAGCAGCAGCAGCACATTTGTGTGTGGGGTGTGTGTCTCTGCCGTTGAGGGTCTGGCCTCACTGTCTGGTTGGTGAGATGAATGAAAATCGAAGAAGGGGGGGCAGAGGAAGGAGGAGGGGTAAGAAGACTTCTGAGAAAATAATAGGGTATCATGAGGTACGTGGTTTCGGGAAGAGAGCTGACGGTAAAGAAAAGTTCTGAAAGATGTACCCGCAGCAGAGGCTTCGTCCAGGCAGATGAGACGGTACATAGAGACTTGACTTGGTCCGGGCTTTGTTTGCACTGTGCAACAGAGACTGGGACGGGGACGGGGGACCTGATGCCCGCAATAGGAAAGGAAAAAAAAAAACAATGTCCCGCATCCATTGTTTTTTCTTCAGATTGTTGACGTTGCCAAGCAGCGTGTGTGCCTGTGTCTCTGTCGTCGCAAGAGAATTTAGAGACAGACGGACCAGAAAACGAATCCAGTAGAAGCCATAAATCTTCTCAAGAAGTTTCCCTTTGCTTGTCTTCCGCCAGAACCAAGGACATCAGGAAAGGAGTACTGTGGAAGTTGAGGAGGCACCTTGGAATCAGACAGAAACAGCCCCTCCTCGGTTTTTTTTTTTTTTTTCCTCAAATTTTTTTTTTTGTCGGTGCACTAGAATCTCCGCTCCTTCCCCACACTCATTTCAACGCCCTTTTCGTGACATCCCACTTTTCCCAGAAAGGCACCTAACCCAGACAGACTTTTGCAGACACTGTTGGAGTGGTGGCTCGGTTGCTTCCAGGCATGTTGAATGACGCACTGTATTGGTTGAGCAGAGGTAAGGTGGTCTTAGCCAGCGCCTGCCAGTTCAAAGAAAGAAAAACCTGGATGTACCTACCTACCTGATGGGGAGGCACAGGGAAGCACGGGAAAAGCATGGCACCTTCCTTGACTACCATGTTGACTCGCTACCACCGCTTGGAGATCCCACCCAGTGATAATTAGGTACCTACCTTACTGAGAAACACCAGGACACGCTGTGAAAGAAGGTCCCTCGTACCTAGGTACCTACCTACCCACCTACCTTACCTAAGGGACCTGCTTAGGTAGGTATCCAACTAAGTGCCGCTACCGCACTGCCGCTGCCGCTACTGCTGTTTCTCCCGCAGACGCAGTAGAGCATCTGCCAGAGGCCCGGGCGGGCAGCGAGATGGGCCACTGACAGAAAAGGTACCTTATTACCTACCTTAGGTAGCTAGCTAGCTGTTGATCGTCAACAACCTCGACATCCAAGGTCCCGCTCCTTACGATTTTCCCCCTCCCTCTTCCACTCAGAGAAGGGGAAAAACACAAGAAAAAAGTCCTACCACTACTCACAACTCTTCTCGTCTGTTGTTGTTGCTGCGACCAACTTTCTTCCGTTAATGGTACGCATCTCTAATTAATTCTACCGAAAGACACCGTCGCGTCGTCATTTCTTCGACAAGACTCATTGTTTTAATACGGATACCACAGAGCGACTCTCCCCGTTCTCTCATTACCTACGTTACTCTATCTCCCTCTCCCTCTCTCTCTCTCTCTCCGCGTCTTTGGATCTCTTTTTTTCCTCTCTCTACTCGCTCTCCCACTCAAATCTCCTACCAACACCAAACGAAACTTACGCCCCCTGACAGTCGGCGCCCGCCTCACCGCGCGAACTCTGAACCTTCTCGTCTAGACTCTAGACCGCCGCCGCCGCCGCAAAAAAAAACACACAACACCCCTCGTGTCTCCCGTACTGTCCCTTCGGTGCGGTGCCCTCTCCCACCTCCTGACACGTGCAACCTGTCAACGAGCCGCAACCCACCCCTCCGAACCTGACCTACAACAACTCAACACTGGCACTGGCTCGGCCCTCACACCTTGACCACACATCACATTGAGCGGCAACCATGTCGGGCTCAGAGATCAACCAGGTTTTGGCCAATTCGCTGTCGCCTGGTAAGTTTTGCATCATCGCCTTTCCTTCCTTCCGTCGCTGTTGTTTCCCCCTTTCGCCAGCCAAAGAACCCACTTGGTCGCCACGGCGATGAGACAGACCCTGCCCTACCGTGGCCGCTGCCCCCAACGCGCATCACCAACGATGTGCAGAAGACGACGAGGCTGACACTTGGTGACCAGACGCGAACTTGCGCAACGCAGCCGAACAGCAACTCACACAGGCCGCCGAAAACAACTTCGTACGTGCCCGCCCATCTGAGGATCCCAGTCCTCTCGATTCCCTGCCCCCTCCGCTGCCTCGCAAGCCTTTGCTAACCACGTCTGCTCGCACAACAGCCGCTATACCTCGCAACCCTCGTCCAGGAACTTGCAAACGAGAGCGCTGACGGTTCCATTCGTGCCGCTGCCGGTCTCGCCCTCAAAAACGCCTTCACCGCCCGCGACTTCAACCGCCACCAGGAGCTCCAGGCAAAATGGCTCCAGCAGACTGACGATGAGACCAAGACGCAGGTCAAGAACTTGACTTTGCAAACACTCGCCTCGTCCAACTCCCAGGCCGGCCAGGCCGCCGCCCAAGTCATCTCCTCCATCGCCGGCCTCGAGCTGCCCAGAAACCAGTGGGGAGATTTGATGAACATTCTTGTCAAGAATGTCAGCGAGGGCGCCGAGCACCAGAAGCAAGCCTCCCTAACCACGATCGGTTACATCTGCGAAAGCCAAGATCCCGATTTGCGCACCGCTCTTGTTGCCCACTCCAACGCCATCTTGACTGCTGTTGTCCAGGGTGCCCGCAAGGAGGAGACGAGTCTTGAGGTCCGCCTGGCCGCTATTACTGCTTTGGGTGACTCCCTCGAGTTCGTTGGCAACAACTTCAAGCACGAGGGCGAGCGCAACTACATCATGCAGGTCGTCTGCGAGGCCACCCAGGCCGGCGACTCCCGGATACAGCAGGGCGCTTTCGGCTGCCTGAACCGCATCATGAACCTCTACTATGACAACATGCGCTTCTACATGGAGAAGGCATTGTTCGGCCTGACCATTTTGGGCATGAAGTCTTCAGATGAGGACGTCGCCAAGTTGGCCGTCGAGTTCTGGAGCACTGTTTGCGAAGAGGAGATTGGCATCGAGGATGACAACGCCTTGGTAAGACTCGGATCAATTTTTACTTGGAATGCCCCACACTGACGATTTTCTCAGGTCGACAGCTCCGATCAGATGCGCCCCTTCTACAACTTCGCTCGCGTAGCTGCCAACGAAGTTGTCCCCGTCCTCCTCATGCTTTTGACCAAGCAAGACGAGGATGCCGCCGATGACGAGTACAACCTGGCCCGTGCCGCCTACCAATGTCTCGCTCTCTATGCCCAGGCTATCGGTGCCGCAATCATCGCCCCAGTTCTCCAGTTTGTCGAGGGCAACCTCCGCGCCGAAGACTGGCACCACCGTGATGCCGCCGTTTCTGCTTTCGGCGCCATCATGGAAGGACCCGACGAAAAGGTCCTCGACCCCATTGTTAAGCAGGCTCTTCCTATCCTCATCGGCATGATGGACGACAGCTCTCTCCAAGTCAAGGACTCCACTGCCTACGCCCTCGGCCGCATCACTGAAAGCGTCTCGGGCAGCATTGACCCCAACCAGCACTTGGACCCTCTTATCCGCTCCTTGTTCAACGGCCTCATGAGCAACGCGAAGATCGCTTCTTCGTGCTGCTGGGCTCTCATGAACCTGGCAGAGCGCTTCTCTGGCGATCTCGGAGCCGCCCAGAACCCTCTCACCCCTCACTTCAACCAAAGTGTTACGAACCTCCTTGGTTTGACTGCCCGTCCTGACTGCGACTCCTACGTCCGCACCGCCGCCTACGAGGTTCTCAACGTCTTCGTCCAGAACGCCGCATCCGACAGCATGGCGCCCATTGCTTCCTTGTCCGGAGTCATCATCGAGCGTCTGGAGGGCACCGTTCCTATGCAAAGCCAGGTCGTTAGTGTCGAAGACAAGATCATGCTTGAGGAGATGCAATCCAGCTTGTGCACGGTCCTTCAGGCCATCATCCTCAGACTCGACAAGGAGATTATTCCTCAGGGTGATCGCATCATGCAGACCCTGCTCCAGATCCTCAGCACCGTTGGCGGCAAGTCGAGCGTTCCCGACGCCGTCTTCGCCACCATCAGCGCCCTCGCCAACGCCATGGAGGAGGACTTCTCGAAGTACATGGAGGCCTTCACTCCGTTCCTCTACAACGCTCTTGCCAACCAGGAGGAGCCCGGTCTTTGCGCCATGGCAATTGGTCTGGTGAGCGACCTCACGCGCAGCTTGGGCGAGCGTTGCCAGCCGTACTGCGACAACTTTATGAACCACCTATTGGAGAACCTGAAGAGCCCCACTCTCAGCAACCAGTTCAAGCCTGCCATCCTGCAGTGCTTCGGTGACATCGCTGGTGCCATCGGTGGCCATTTCGAGACCTACCTGAACATCATTGCTCAGGTTCTGCAACAGGCTGCTACGGTCAACGCTGGTCTTGACGGCCCCTACGAAATGTACGACTACGTCATCTCTCTTCGCGAGGGAATTATGGATGCCTGGGGTGGCATTATCGGCGCTATGAAGGCCGGCGATAAGAGTAAGAAACAACTACCGTCAAATCTAGGTGCAATGCTAACATCATATAGCTTCTGTTCTCCAGCCATACGTCTCGTCGATCTTCCAGCTCTTGAACATGATTGCCAGCGACATGACCCGCAGCGAGGCTCTCATGAGGGCATCCATGGGTGTCATCGGCGACCTTGCCGAGGCCTACCCCAACGGCGAGCTTGTTGATGTCTTCCGCCAGGAGTGGCTTACCGCTCTCATCAAGGAGACCAAGACCAACCGCGAGTTCCAGCAAAGGACGATCGATACGGCCCGCTGGGCGAGGGAACAGGTCAAGCGCCAACTCGGTGGCTCCACCAACGTCATGGCTCAGACCTGAGCTGGGCGTGGGAGACGGAATTGCTCCTTTCTACATGTTTGATTATCCACAACAATTCCCCGAGCCAAGCGCGTACCCTGGAGCAGCCGGCTTCTCCTTTTCGAAGCCCGGATCTGCGTCAAACTAGGAGACAGCACAGCCCCATATCTTGACACTACACTGCATCGAACACGGAGATCCTTCTCGTGTATATAGACACCTTGCACATCCCCAAAGATTAATATCACCAACCAATACCCCTGCCAGCACACTTCACATCATGACACTACACACTTACCCCTTACCCCTTGGCTGTATCTTCTGGACTTTGATTTTTATTTTTTTGCCACGGTGGGCTGGATTAGAGAGAAGGCGGGAGTCCTCATTGTCATGTACGCCTCGCATAGAACCGCGTTGGCGACCTAAAAGTCATGTAGAAGGAGTTTCCCTCAAGACGGAATCAGGAGTTTGTTATTTTCATCTTCCGACGGGGAAACGAGAGCAATGAGAGACGGGGAAACGAACGACGTCAATACACAATCCGGAGTCGGCCGCATCTTTTCTCGGAAGAAAACCCTATCAAGTGATGTGGGTATCGGGAGGGAGGAGTCACGTCTCTTCCAGAGACACGCTCTAGGCCATGCTGGTTTGCGATCTCGTCGGGATATCTTTCATGGCAAAGGTACTCGGGTCCGGTGGTTGAGTTGATGCGAAACGCCTTACCAAATGGGCTAGCAAGGAGAGTGTAGGGGCACGCGAGGAAAGACAGTCCTGCAGTGGAGGAAACGGACGGCGCAAACAGTTCCAAGTATGTGGCTGGGTCAAGTGACCTGGTGTCGCAGTGCTTTGGTAGTCAGTAGGAGAAAGTTCAATGAGTTTTGCCCCCCTTCAAAGCAATCTTGCACGTGATTTGATGATGCGATCCCGGTGACGACCATGAGGGTCCAACGGGGGTGGGTGATGTTGACGAATGTATGTTGCCATTGACGGCTTCAGACCTACGCTTCGATATATTTGACTTCTTTCTCACTGAGACAGTGAGGTGCATGGAGGCTTTGCGTGAAAAGAACCATCTACAATGAGAGTGTGTCACGGAGACTGTCAACACACTGCATGCGGCAGTGAATGGCGATCTGATTGTGTTCTATATGAGTGATCCCGAGATTTGACACGATGATCTACCAAAGTAATACGAGGCCGTTGCCGTATTTGATTAGGAATGTCGCCAAAGGAGCAGCACTCGTTCACACCGTTGCTTACAATGGGAGGCATCGACGACTCCAGATGACGCCGGGCGCGTGCCAATTCAGGATGTTTACGGATCATATCAACGGGAGACGAGGAACGACGGTGGCGACGACGGGCGGCATGCGTGGTGTTCGCCTCGAATGGAGGGAGCCGTGGTCGTCAAAACCCTGCCTGCTCGTCGATGCTCATGCTTCGACGCTGATGTCTACCGAGGGCTTAGGTTTTTCCAAACTACGTTTTCGAGAAGACGACGTCCGCTGCGAAATCAAACGGTTGCTGCTGCTCCTCCTGCTGCTGCTGCTGCTGCTGCTTCACGAGTTGAGCAGTGGTGATGTCATATCCATACTCTGTAAACTCTCATGTCAATGGTGACAGGGGGGAAAAGGAGTGGATGCATTTTCGGGACATTCTTCGTCGGCACGGCTCAGGCTTGAACAATCACCCGTGGCGGGAGTCAAGGAGCATCCTGCATGGCGCGTTGTGGGATACTGCGTAGTTGCCTCAAGGAAATCTTCGTCTTGGGCTGTGTTGTTTTCCCCGGAACGAGTCCTGCGGGCTGCCGTTCTCGTGAGTGGTGTTTGGGGCTCTAGCCGCGACCCTACATGATTGACCTTCACCTCTTTTGCTAAGGTGCTGGCAGCCTGGCGTTGAAACTGGATGGATTACCATTAGATAGTATACACAGACGGTATGAATGTAGGATGACGAGCGATAGAGGGAAGGGGGGTTTGACTAACGAGGCGGTTTTCTTCGATTCTCGGCTGTTGGTTGCTTGATCGTTGGCGTCTTCACTCTTAAGAGTTGAGGTTCATGGTGCTGATGCCTAGAAATAAGATCCCGGGGCATAAACCCATGGAATGATGGCGAGGACCGTTCGGTGCTGGCCATAGCAGAGATGTGGTATTTATGCGTCCAGAAATAACAAGCCTGCGTAAGAAAAAAAAGCTTTGGGTGTTTTGAGTATGGCTAAAATGGCTACTGGAATCTTCGACGCCGTCATGCCCCGCGACGTTTCCTTCATCGAAAGGCCGGGTTGGGAATGATGATGTTTCGTGAATACTTCAGAAGGCGTGTGAAAATCCAAATGCAACCACAGGCGAATGGAACGTAGCGCAAACCCTGTGTCTCTCGGTGCAAACATGATTTCATCGACGCTCAGGATGCAGTCATCGATCTCTCGTTCCAAGTCGGGAGTTTTCATGGGATTGGGGTGTAAAAGAATGGGATGAGAATATACAGCAAACCATTACAAAAACATTGAGATAAGACAATATTCATGGTTGAGGGATATCTGCAAATTTCAGAGCTTCGAGTCGAGGGTGTGCTGGCCAACACGTCTCTGGAAGTCCAAAATCAACGAGTATCACAAGACTTGGCCGGGCCCAGGCCGCCTGACGGCAATTCGAGCAGCTCATCCGTTGTCCACGTCTCAAATCATATGCGCCGAAGATTTTGTTTTTTATCCTTTCCCCTCAGATGCGATAGTGCGAGGGATTTCGATGCCGTGTCAGATACGCACTTCATCGTTGCACGATGAAGGGCGAGGACGAGGATAAGCGACGCTTGAGTTTGGCCGTCGCAAGGCAGTCTGGATTTCCAGCAAAGAATGACGAGAGAATGGAGACATCCTGGAGACCGGATCCAAGTTTGGAGAGGCGTGTCTCGTCCGTCCAAGCCGAGCGATTCGATGTTGCTCGCTCAAGAGCTGACCTTGGGCAGTGCTCCTTACAACATGCCAGCGTTGCGCCGCAACGTTGTGTTTTCACACTGTTAAGAGGACATCTAAATCGACGTTGCTGGCCACACTAGACAGAGGAGAGCATCACGCACGATCGTACCGGGCAGACTTGTGATGGATAAAGAGCTTTTCCGGCGGTCTTCTTCATTGCTTCCTGGTCTCTTATCCCAGTGCCGTCGTGAAGCTATGAGTAGTTGGCTGTTGAGGCTGGAGTGGAGTGACATAATGGTATACGTGAGGAATTCTTCCTCCGGGTGTCAGAACAGGATGGTGATTAGGGACAGGTTCATACTGAAGCGTGACCAGCGCAGCAACCCGATCAGTCAAATCAAATCCGAGGGCATTATCTGACTGTTTGACCGGCGAAACGTCGTATATTTGACTATTTGAACAGATATCTGTTTGATTTGATCTATATACCTAAATAGGAAGTTAGTGAAGCCATTGTGAGATCAAGAGAGTACTGGACTTATGTATTTATCCCTCTTAACCCCTAATATAGAAGTAGGCTATTATGAGATTAGTTAAATAGTTGTAAATAGTAAGAAGTTGTTAATTATGGTGTAAATATGGGTTGTGGTGGTGACTGGCGGTGGCGCGCTAATATTGTGATAGTCGCGTTGAATGGGCCCTATAGTGGGTGGAGATGGAATAATAAAAAAAAAATATGTATTAAAGGGTATATACCCCAAAAAAAAGAACAATTAATATTAATTAATATCTATATAGTTAAGTGGTATAATTACTAGTTCCTATTAACTAGAGCTAGAGGTTGTGGGTTTGAATTCCACTATGGATTTTCTTGTTTCTAATGATGAATTTTTCCTTTACCTTGGAAATATGATTTTTATTTTTTTAAAAAATTCTTATTGGTCCGGATGCGGAATATCTATTCTTCCGAGATGGCCTTAATCTGATCAAATATAACAAATAATAGCCTATTGTTATTTGTCTGTTTGGATCTCTGAATAGCCTCAATTTGACTGTTTGACTGGTTGATTTGTTTGAAAGATCTGTTCGGGCTGCTGCGCTGAGCGTGACATCGACGAGCTTCACCACAAAAGCCATGGTTCAGGAGCTGAAGCTGACGGCATTCACAGATTCCAGCATTCGATGGCTAGCTGAAAAAGGCTAAAATGTTCGCCGAGAGCGCCGATTGCTATGGAACTTGTGGTAAAGCAGAAAAGCAAGACGTATTTTCTTTTTTTTTATTCTGCTACCAGGCTACGAGATGCCTCCTCTCTTTGAATTGCAATGTGAACTAGCCAGTAAAATTATTTAAAAGTATTCAGTTAATTACTGTGTACATGAAATCATCGGGGATTGTATGAGCGGACTTCCTGGTACGCAAATCTCACTTTCTTGCGTCACGACACCCGGTTGTTATCCACCCAGCCAGCCGATCTGGACCAGAAGCATGATGTTGTCACGAGTGACGTTAGAACTAGATCGTCCGTCATAATCATAGGCCGGATCTAGAATAAGAGCTGGAGTACTTGGAAGCTTGGAGACGACTGGGGAAAGATGCCGATATTGGCCTGTAGTTCGCTCATATCCTGCTCTCGTTTGTCAGAAAGCGCGAAGGTAGGCCGACAGTTTCTCCCCGGCCAGCAAACAAAATCTCGTACTTTCTTCAATCGGGCCATGAGACACTTTGCGTCCAAGCTGCATAGGTATAAATTCTGTATAGGTATATCACATCAGCGGCGACCTTCAATGTTTTGTTTGAATGACGAAAGTTTAGTTCCTCTACGATGGGACGTGGTATCTTAGCAGAGATACTGTCCTTGAACAAAAGTACGACTAGGTCATGAATAAAAGCGACCAAACGTCAACGCAGCTTCCCTCAAGCCTACAGCCTCATTAGAACTTGGAGGACGTCAGGATCCCGTTGACGGCGCTATATTCACCCTTGTTCTTCATCCCAATCATTGGCTTGATACTTAATTTCGCGCAGCCTTTGTAAATTATATCGAATTCGTAGTCAATTCATGTCCCGTTCCAGGACAAGACACAACCGCAGCAGCATCGACCGAGACATCCCTCCAGCAGGACCTTCACAGTATGTCCTGCCATGTTTATGTAAGAGATTTAGGGGAAAATACTAACCACTTATATGTCGCTTGGTGGCCAAATGAAGTGACTTGTACTGCTGATTTTGTCCCCAGTGCGTGGGCCAAATGATAAATCGTGATCCTGTTCCTGCACAACGATAAGGCACCTCCACTTCTGCGACGAAAGGTCGCATGTTTACCATGAACGCCACGCTCCTGCATGTCAGAAACAGAAAGCAGGCTGCGTCCGTCCGGTAAGACGACACCCCCTTTTTGGCGCAATGTCACAATTCGCAACCCACAAACTCAAGCTCCTTCGACTTGGCATCGTGTCCCCCAACCCGTTCACGGGAGTGCGCCCACGGCAAATGAGGATCGCTAGTTGGCTGGTTAGACGAGACAGCTGCAGCAGTCTCGAAAAGATGCCGGTGGCCAATGAGAGCGACCCAACTAGGCGCCATGTCGCACTTTTTGGTGCTGAACGACTGCAGCCACGCGGCGAGGGGGCGGACGATTGTGGCAAGAATTCAGCCAGAAATCCGGTTGAAGAATGGGAGGGGAAGCGGAAAAATACGTGCATTATCAATAGATTCTGCATCGGGGAGTGGAGCGGATGTCGCGCGGAATGCAGCGCGCTTCCCGCAGGCTTAGCCGTGGAAAAAGGCGAGCTGCGTCCCGATGAGGTGAAGAATGAGGCGATGAGCGCGAGGGGGATAAGCTCTCGTCTGTTTTACTTTTCATCTTGGATATCCCGTTCGAAGGGTCAAAGATATTTTCTCAGGGTTATCTTACGAAGCCCGTTCCGTGGTGTCTATCATCAACATGGCTAAAATACATTCCATCTCAGCAAATATACCAACCAGCGGCATACCACTGCTGTTATTAGGGACTTTTCTGTATGCGGTCGGACTAGTTATCTACAGGCTCTTCTTTCATCCTTTGAGGAATATCCCCGGGCCGTGGTATGCCGCAGCAACCGGCTGGTACGAGTTCTATCAAGATGTTATTCTGGACGGTCACTACGTGAAAGACTATCCTGCTCTTCACTCCAAATACGGTGAGCATTGCGGACAATTTGACCGCAAGCATGTCGTGCTGATTTTACTCCTTAGGTGCCGTAGTGCGCGTGTCTCCCACCCGCGTACATGTCAGCGACCCTACTTACTTCAAGGAGTGAGTCGATCCGAGTTTGCACGCAGAGGTTTCAAAAGAGCAAGCTGACTTGTATTGTCTCCAGAGTCTATGGCAAGGGTACAAAATACCTCAAGGACCCTGACTTCTTCCAGACTGCTGGGGGTATCAAGTACTCCATCATCATGTTGATCGACCCAGAGCAACACAAGCAGCGAAGAGACACCATAAAATCTCTGTTTTCGTCGAGACAGATGCACCAGCTGGCTCCAGTGGTCCTGGACGTGGTCAAGAGGGCTATGAACAGAGCGCGGAGATTCCACGAGAAAGGCGCTCCGCTAGATATTCAAGCTCTTTACCAAGCTATCACAGTGAGTCTGGGCATATGAGCCTCGACTTCACAAATCGGTCGCGCTGACTCGGGCCTAGGTTGATACCATCATGCCCGTTCTGTTCGATCGACAGATGAACTTGGTCGACTCTGATGAGGAGTACCATCCCTTCCTGGACGTCATGGAAAAGTTCGCAGACAACTTTCTCATCACTAAGCATCTTCCCATTCTGAACTGGCTCGCCGTGAACATGCCAATGAGCATCGCCAGCAGACTGGTTCCAGGATACGCGTCGTTCCGCAAGGTAAGTCGCTCCAGGAAACGCGTGTCCGAGCCTTTTTGGTTGACGAGAGAAAAATGACAGCAATGCGCGGGGTTGATTCAAGAAATCGAGGACAAGCAAGCCAAAGGGGACGACAAAGCTTCCGATGGCCGCCTGACCTACTTCGACCTGCTGCTTGGCACAGAATCGACGACGCTGCGTGGCCTAGGGCGGGATGTCTTTGTCGACGAGGCCTTTGCACTGTTCTTTGCTGGTACAGATTCGACGAGTTTTGGTCTCAGCCTCGGGACTTATTACTTGTTGAAGAATCCCGACAAGTTGGAAAAGATGCTTGAAGAGTTGCGAGGCGTGCCAACCAACGAGGACGGGCTTTTTGAGTATAGTGAAGTTCATAACCTACCCTATTTGGTAAGTTCTACTTCCATGAACTATAGGGTAGGCATTCTAAGATTGTTGCAGGCCGCTGTGTGCAAAGAAATACTTCGTTTGTCTTCACCGGTACCCGGCATTTTCCCCCGAAGAGTTCCTTCCGGAGGTGCTCACGTCGCTGGTTATTTCATCCCAGAAGGCGTAAGTTAATTGAATGAGATATTCTCGCCTGTTTAAATCTTTACTAAAGACTGGACTAGTCAACGGTATCGCAGGCCGTCAGGATCATTCACCAAAACCCAAATCTTTTTTCAGAGCCGGACAAGTTTATCCCAGAACGATGGCTCGGGGAGGATGGCTGGGAACTAGAGAAATGGTTTGTTCCATTCAGTAAAGGGCCAAGAGCATGCTTAGGGTTGAAGTAAGCTTCTAACTTTCATTGAACATCCGGGGACTTTGTACTGACTCCTTATTAGCATCAACTACCTGGAGATGTACCTGTGTATTGCGAACTTCTTTAACAGCTTTGACATGAGCCTTTATCAAACAGACGAGACCACGACGCAATGGAAGGACAGTTCGGCGGCGAGGATTTTGAAGCACGTCAAAGTCAAAATCGATTCAGTCAAGATGCAGTCGTGATGAGATTAAGGGGCCAGAAACAGACACCTGGATACGAGAGAAGATTATGATGAGAGTTGGCCGCATTATTCACACAGTTAACGAAACAGAAGATCAAATGAGATAATTAGTTACCAAATCTTGAGGACTTCTAAGCCAGACGATGCCCAGCAACATGGTCTGCCGTCCGACATCGACGGCGGAGAATTCCCTTGGCAGTACATGGTGTTATAATATACCGCGTGCGACTTGCCTTTCACACAGAATGCCAGGAAACTTTCTCGATTCTTTCATCTCGTTCTTCCCCGAGATCAGGAACGTTTCAAGTCGCTATGCGCCGCGATGCTTGCTTGATATAAAACATGGGCGTAGACCATACTTGACAAGACCACAATACGATGATGAATAATTATCGAACATGGATGTGGCCCGAAGAACCTCGCAGGTCTGCATTCCTCACTCAGGCATATCTAAAACATCCCCGTTTCTTTGAGCTTGCGAAACAGTTTAGAGACGATAATGAGAGACCAAGTTGTTCCCGCAACTGATGGTCTGCGGCCCTCCTTTTGAAAGGGCGTCTTATTTATCTCTTGGGTTATCTTCACCCTCGCGGAAGGCAATCCGTCTCGATCTTGATTTCTCGACCTACTTTTCACCAATGAAGGACTCAGCATCGAAGCTAGTGGTTAAGATACCGTAGATACTGTCCTCGTTATGAAGTTTCGTCCTTGGATGTTTTTAGGCTTCATTCTCACCAGGAAACTGCTGTAAGCGACTCCATGAACCACGGAAAACTGAGCCTATACATTGTATTCCAGGGCCGAGATTTCAACGCCATATGGTCCAACACACTAACCAATATCTTCATAAAGTCAAGAGGCGTCTTACTTCAAAGTGCAGTCCCAATTCCACACAGTTCCTCTGAAAGTGAACCCTTGCTTTCGATTCGTCATTTTTTGCATTGGCTGCAGAAATATCTGAACCGAGTTCAACTACTCTCGTAAATATTTCTAGGTATAAATTAAGGAGTCCTTGTATAGAAATACAACTCTTTCGGCCAAGACTTTGAGTTTTTGTTCGCCTGTTTGGATATCCTGCCATCATATCAATGTTGATCCTAAAAGCATCAATTGGAGACGCACAAAGTGCCAAGAAGCGAGTGGCAGGAAACAGGAAGTTAGACTAGCACGAATAATCCTAAGAGTAGTCTGGACGAAGAAGGACGGAGGAACGACCTTATTACGTCATGTGGGCAGGCTGGGCCTACTTTACCACCTTCAGCACCTTCTCTTCCTTCCACTTCTTCCCACATACACAACACAACAACAAACCACCAGATTCGCCCATAGGCAGCCCAGATCCTATATATCACGATACCTCTGCTCTTCACAGACCTGTTGAAATGTGCACTAAAACAGCATGAAAAGGCCCTGATCAGGCTAAATAGCACTTACTCAGTATCAGAGACCACATCCATGGATATGGACTTCTATCATAACTGTGTGTGCTTGCTTGTGTATCTAAGTTCCAGTAGAGCTCATTCTAAATAAGTACTTAGACCCAGAAAACGTCAGCCTTATCACGGACAGTGTCGAACTTCCTTCGAATGGCTCACTCGGATGTAGTTTGGCATATATTTAGATGTTTTTGCTTATTTGGAAGGGCTACGGGCGCTGCGTTAGTCAGGGACCATGTTGGGTTTCATTTGAGACCAGTGTGGAGAAGCATAGACATAAACAAGCCTAACTAACAAGGAAAACAGTCCATCAGGGAAGTATTAATATGAAATGATTGCAAAGCAAGAGGGAGAAGCAGTCGTGAACAAGAAGATAGACCTTATTCTGGGGGTCAGTCACTGTTTCGCTTGCTGCGGAGGAGATTGCCAAGAGAGCGCATCAGCCGGATGTCTTGCGGGTAGCACTGCCGCACCGCTTTGATGAAGTTGTCTTCTTGTGTTGTCCATTATCCCATGGTATCCCAGAGCCGTGACGATGTGGTTTCACTGTCACACGAAAGCTTAGGAACCCCCCTTACGCGCTCAGAAACGTCGTGGACTTTCTCCAGTTCGCTCCGTCCCACTTCGTCCGTACTCTATGTTCACGAGGTCTCAACTCCCCCATCGTATTCATAAAATCTACTTCCCGTCAACCATCGGGCGGATCTGTCGGTCCCGGATTAGCTACAATCCCCCAAGGAAGGTGCCTTGATGATTTGATAACAGCATCGGGCTGCGGGATCAGAGACAAACGAGGCTCCATGTGAAAGTCAGCGATTCCAAGCGTCGTTCCCAGCATATTTTTAGAGAATAGACGAGTCGTTGCAGCTGTGGTAGACAGTGTCTTTGAGTTTGCAGCGCGTTGGTGCCAGGCATGGGTAACGACGATTCCTCCAATCTTCCGTTCTTTCACTATTATTATCTCTTCACTATCTGATGACGCAAGAGGGCCAAGAATAGATCACCCTAAGCGTTCAGGGCTTTGGTTATATGCTGTTCATACGAAGCAAGGCATTACTCCAGTTCTTGCATAGAGATTCGTAGGATACTGTTGAGGCTATATATGCTAATACGTGTTCACACAGTTCCCATGACACAGCGTGGTGACAATGTCGGGTAATCAAAATCATGTTCGTGTTGGCAACGAATGCAAAAGTCATTTCTACGTTCATTTCTCCTCCGAGTATACTTGAGTTGGCATTGTACCACTCGAGGATACTTTACAAATATGGTCTGAAGACCCATCCTATCTTGGGAGAGTGATAACCTTATCGACTCTTCACTTCGTACATAATTACAACATCAATCATTAAACATCTTGGAATATCTCTTGAGGGAGGAACAGACTCGCAGTAGTGAGCAAAGCCGAATGTCAAGTGCTCGTGCAACTGAATGGATACGAAAGTTGATGAGGTGGTGTAGTTCGTGAAATATGGTGGGGCTGGACATCGACTCGAGACGTCATGTCCGGGCAACGATCGGTGCGCTGGATTACTCCATCACAACTCACACAGCTACCAAAAGTTACTGCATCGGAAGGCGGGAAGCTCGACTTGCTTAAAAATTTAAATTTCACTTTGGTATCTCGTCTCTCAAGCGCTGGGCACACAAGAGCTCTCCTATCGCTGGCCTTGACAAAGGAAAGAAGCTGCAACGCCGTCGAATACGATCGGGTCGAGCGCCCTTCGGACGACCTTTTTCTCGCTATCGCTTTCGAATCTGCAACGCGCCGAACTCTATACGATCAGAAATGAAAATAGACAACGCTGTCTCTATAACCATGTCGTTGCGGAACCCGGTCTAAGACACCGTACATCCGTTCGTAGATCCGATCATATCTTTTCCTTCCCTTATATTCTTCTTTTATCAATTATTTTGCAAATTTCTAGTTAGATCCGAACCAGCCTAGCCCCGCGGCACCGTTGACGATGCGTCTGTTCAATTGGACTGGGGCCGTGCCATCGAACCAGCTTTGGAGCTCGCACTCGAAACCATCGGTTCCGGGACCCAGAGTGATAGAGGCGGATCCCGGCGACGAGTAGAAGGCAGCCGCAGCTGCTACGGCAGCAGGGTCGTACGGGTTCGTGGGTGAGCCAATTGGGTTGGTATCGAAGGCGGCCGCCTGTACGAGCATGCCCATGCCGTTGTTCGGACTGTAAGACGGTGGGGCGTGGCCGTACATTGTCGGGGAAAAATGTTGTTGTAACTCTTGAGGCATCTGTTGCATCTGTGGCGGAGGTTGATGGGGTGGCATGTGCCGTTGTTGTGGTGTAGGGGGTGGTTGTTGATGTTGATGCTGCTGCTGCAGGAAGGGGTGTATTGGTTGGTGTTGAGGTTGTGCCTGATGGGGCGAGAGATGCTGCAGCACTTGAGACTGCTGCGTTGTGTTGAGAGGGGGTAGCGGAAACGGTGCGTTGTTTTGTTGCTGTTGATTCTGTTGCTGGATGTTGGGCGAAGGACTCGGAGGAGGGAGAATGTTGGATGTGCTGCTGCTTGTGCTTGCGTGGCGCAGAGGAGGCGGCTTCTTCTCGTTCATAGGCGTCGGTGGCGGGCCAGGGAGTTGATATTTCGGAGTTTCAGCACGAGGCTTGGTGAAGTTCGAGGGCGACGGATGTAACGGTCGTAAAGTTCTGTCATTCTGAAGCAGGAGGTCAGTATCTGCGGTAAAACGGGATACGGAGAGGAGGCGTACGCCATCGGCCATGCTCCCCTCAACCAGTCTGTAAGCAGCAGCCTTGGGGTCACGCGAAAATCGCTCCAGGGATTCGAGCCATCGAGAGGCTAGTGGCCATGTCTGTTTGGCATCGATCAGGATAGACATGCAACGCTGAAGCACGTTGGGTGCTTGTGCCACGATAGACTTGTCGGAACAGACTGAAGCCGTTAGCACGTGTCCCCCCAAGTATGGTTCGATGATGCTGACTGTTTTTGTACTTCACCAAGTAGGTTGAGAAGAGACCGCAGCTGTAGACGCAGAACGATGCCATCTGTGCCCCTACTCCATCTTCGGAAGACCTGACACTGAACTGTGCATCGACTTGCTCGTACAAATCGCGTACATTGCGGAAGAGTTCGTCCGACATGGATGAGAAGAAAGCTCGGCGTTGCGGATCTTTCTCATCGGGTTTAATAATGCTGTTTGGGTCAGTATATGCCTAGTGGAGAGCCATGATATGCTATCACTTACTTGTCCAAGTAAGCCCTCCTCAGAACGATGTTGCAAAGCTTCGTAATCATCGTTACTCCCAAGTAGGCCTACAACCGTCAGCCAGGTACGCCGATGCTTCCGACTCAGAGCTTACCAAGTCCTCGCCAACCGTCTTGTGCCCTTTGAGCAGAACCATGCTCCAGCGATGGTCCGAAGGAAGTTGCTGCTCCCAGTGCATGAGCTGCTTGGCCATGATGGCGTATTCACTTGCTGGGTCCCAGGGATTGGCGCTTTTCATGGTGGCCATTGCCCGCCTGGCCACCTTGCCCCAGTAGTAGTGCGCCTGGATCAAGCTCGCGAAGAGAGACCGAGACGGCTGGTGGATCAGAGCTGGGTTATCGCGCGCTGGCGGTGTGTCTTCGAGTGCGGCGCGGGAACATGGCTCGCGTCCATGGGCGAAGTCATCCTCGTTACTGGGAAGAAGGGCGGTGATGTCGTTTGCGGCGAGCGAAACAGGAGACAGAGCTCCGCAATGGAGGTTGTCTTGGCCTGTGCAACAGTCAGTAATGGCACGTAGTACAACATGTGGTAACACGGACTGTGCAACATCCACTGGGAGATGTTAGCGTGTGCATTTCTTCGCTATTGGTGACCGGCTTACCAAGGTTCTCCGCGCAGACTCGGCCCTGATTATCATCTCGCGCGTGGGGTTCTTCATCTTGTAGAACTCTTCTCGGTGCAGGTGCATCAAGACAGCCATCCTTGTGGCAATACCGATGTTGATCTGCCAAGTTTAGCCATGAGGCGATGGCCAGTGGAATAAGACAAACATACGTAGCTCCTGTGACTGAGTCCACTGCCCTGCTGGGCCAGACTCAGTAGATAGAACGCCTGACATCGCTCCAACGTGGGTTCTTGGTAAAGTTCGCTCAATGCCATATTGCTGGCTTGTTCCATAAAGTAGTCGACTGCCTTGATCTCTCCACCATACCTCTCCGTCAAAGCTGGCGAGAACCGTGCGGAGACGCTGAGGATACCGAGCACAAGGAAGACGCTGACGGAACGATGGTCACACTGGAGCTGCTGAGGCAAAAGCTCCTTCGGGATGAAGCCTAGTTGGAAATACTTGCGCGTAAAAATATGAACTGCGTCAATAATCTCGGGGAGTGGCGGGAGAAGGTCCCACTCATCCGCGGGCTTCCGGAGTGCCGGCGCGCCTAGGCTTCGGGGCGCGGAGTCGGAGGCATTGCGTCGTGCTTTTTCGGCTTCTCGTTTGGCGGCTTTCTCGGCCCTCAAGCGCGGGTGCCGGTATTCACGATCGAGATCCGGCTGGCCTCGTTGGGGGAAAATACTTTGTCTGGTTAGCTGCAAGGCTGAGCTAGGATTGTCGATCGGCGTTTCGGTACCAGTCACTCGCTTGCAAGCCCGCCTCAGCGCAGGACTTGCATGGCGGTTGGGCTTTGTCATGAATGCATTTACTTCTCATTCGCCGACATCTACGCACATGTCTCAGCTTTTTTTGCTGTCCTCGGCAGATGCGGTGGATCGTGATCGTGACAAACCTTCGACAGGCGATTGGGGCTCTGCGCTTGATAGGTGGCTTCGGCCCGCTCTGGCCCTGCGACGCGACAGGGTCGAACGCGCCGAGAGAGTCGCTCCTGACGCTCGCGTTCGAATTCATGTCCGATGCCATGACGTTTGGCTTGGCTTCATCCTGGTGGTCCATGATGCATTGGCTTGACGTCTGCCGGCCGGTGGCCTGTCTTTGAGCGAGCAGAAACAGAGGCAGAGACGGAGGATATGCTGCGGGGATGTGGAACTGGTTTTCGATCAGTGGAAACGGGTATCTCCTAGTGATTGGCACGAAGGATTCGCAGATGAGGTGTTCCGGGTACCGGGACGACCTCGACGTTTGACAAGGCGTGGGGGCGTGCAGGCGGAACGATTATAGGCGAAGGAAGAAGGCAGAAGATGCAGGTTCAGCGGTACTCAGTGGTGGTCGATGGCTTTCCAAATGGTCGAAGATGGATGCGCAAGAGCGGGTATCTCCATCAAATAGACGTCGATCTCAAAGCCGCGAACAGATTGAAAGATTAAAGAGAGCTCAAGACCGTTAGGCTCTAGCCCCGTTGCCCTGCCTGTTCCCCCTGAAAGGTTCAAGCGTGCTGTTCGCTGCAAGGCAGTGATCGGCACTGCGAGATAGTGTGGTGTCGTCTGCCGCGGATTTGAAGGCGTCAAGTGGACCACTGAATAGTGAAACATTACCACAGTACTCCGTACATCTAGAATCAATGAATTTTCTCCTATTTGGATTAAATACTATGTGATTGGGCCAATTGAAGGAGAATCGAGCCGATTTCATGGGTCATTGTCCAGGGATTGATTCTTCGATGAGTCCCACAACTCGACGAACACGGGGAGCGAACGGGGCTACCCACACGCGCAAGAAGCAGAGGAACACCAAAGCCCAACGTGGTGGACAGTGCTTGCTCCCTCATTGGGCTACGCTATGAAAGAACCTGAAGCTGTAAGACTCCACCCCAACCCCAGTCTTACTCACCTATTTTAGAAGTAGATTTATATATAGTACTTATTTTCAATAATAAGACTTAAAATGTTAAGAAGTAGTAGTAAACTGTCTAAGTGATATATAATATTACTTTCTATTAGTTACTAAAGTAATAATTATATTTATAATTATAAACTTTACTAAGTATAATAAATAATAGTAAGCCCTAGAAAATATAACTTCTAAAGTTAAGTTTATAAGGTAAAGAACTTTATATATATAATTTTTTTTAGAGGTTGGGATTTTTATATACTAAGTCTTTTTTATTAAATAATATATTTAATTACTTATTCTTTTATTAACTTTTTATTTACTTTTTATTTTATTTTATAAACTATAATTACTCTAAATAACTCTTTTAAAGTTCTCTTTAGCTATTTTTAAATTATAATAATGACTTAATAGTTTAAATATATTTATTAAACTATTACTAAGAACTAATATATTTAATTATATACTAAAGCTTTATACTTAGTTTAATAATTATTTGAATAAAATATAAAAAGCTCTTAGTAAATATATACTCTTTATTTCTAAGATTATGAATGTATAAGATAGCTACCTAAAAGGACCTTTTTATGTGGGAATTCAGTGTGTATAGACTTTTGACCTAGAGTTGTATATGTCTAACGGGCCCAACGGAAAGCTTCTTTCTCAAGCAGCTTGTTAACCAAACTGGCAGATCGAACGGCGGCTCAGGCATCACTGCCTGCTCTGTCCCTCGGCACTTGATGTGCCGAAGTCGGGGGAATCCATGTCGGGAGAACCAACAGTACTGGCTTGGCGATCTCGAAAACCAAGATGCCCCCTCCACCAATTCAGCTTACAGTTTCCAGTTAATTGTCCATGCACACTGCTCGTTTCCCACCATTATCAAGTCAATCAACGAGGGTTCAATTAAGGAGAAGCAAAACCAGGCGAGCGGCATCAAGTTGCCGGGTGCGCGGCTTGATGCTGAACAGATTGGGGTATTAGTTCGGGGTCAAAGTCGGCGTAATTATGAAATCGGGGTCCTGAATCGCGAAAACAGCCAAGGAAAACATTTATCTGCTCTCCGAGCCTGCCCACCATGATGTTTGGTCGAGGAAGCGCCCAGCACTTAAGTCCACGCCGACTTGAGCTGTTGACAACGCCAATACCGGCACGATGAGGACCGCATTGCTAGCCGCAGCCCTCACGGGCCTCGTTCCCGACGCGTTCGCCGCGCCGGAAAAGGTGGAACCCTTCCTCGAGCAGGTCAAGAACCAGACGTGGATCATCGGCAATGATGTCTGGAATATGACGCAGGGCCCGAAGTACGGCGTGAAGCTGTACTACAGGGATCGCGATCTGGTCGGGAACGCAGCCGGCCACCACCTGAGCTGCAGCACGTTTCTGCCTCCCTGTTCTCGATTCCCAGTGCTCACTTGACTAACACCCCCACACAGACGGCGAAGCAAACGACATCGCCTGGTCCTCCGCCAGTGTTGTCCGCAGGGGCACCCACGGAGGCACCCCGTTCATCGATGTCAAGTTCACTGCCAACGTCGGCGATTTCCACTGGGTCATCTTCCAAGGCCTCGCCGGCGCCTACCAGTACTTCGTCAACCGCGGCCTGCCCACCCTCGGCGAGTTCCGCACCGTATGGCGCCTCGACAACGCCACGTTCACCATGGGCAAGACGGACCTGCACGACAAGGAGCTCCCGCACCTCTGCGACTATCTACACCAGAACAAGGTCCAGGACCAGACGTGGCTCGCGCCCGACGGAAGGGGGTACATCACCAAGTACGACTTCTCCGACTTCATCCGCGCGCAAAAGTACTACGGCGTCTACGGTGACGAGCTCGGAAGCTGGTACATCAACGCCGGCAAGGACTACTACAACGGCAACCACTTGAAGCAGGAGCTCATGGTCCATCGCGAAAGTGCTACGGGCGACGTCGTCCAGCTCAACATGATCCACGGCACGCACTTCCAAGTATCCGCCGTCAACGTCCTCCCCGTCGGCAAGGTGTGGGGTCCTTGGCTGTGGTACCTCAACGACGGCTCAAAGGCCGACGCCGAAGCCCGCGCGGCATCCGAGCTCGCCGCCTGGCCTTACGCCTGGCTCGAGGACGCGGCCTACCACGCCCGCGGCACCGTCAAGGGCAAGCTCCTCCTCTCCGACGGTCGTCCCGCCGCTGGCGCCGCCGTCTTCCTCGGCGACAACCACCCCAACAATACGGCCATCGACATGGGATCTGATTACTACTACACGACCTACGCCGATGCCTCTGGTGCTTTCGAGATCCCCCACGTTCGCGTCGCCGAGGCGGGATACGCCTTGCAAGCATGGTCCGATGGCGGTGAGCTGAAGGACGTCACGACGCACGTCGTCTTCAACGACGTCAACGTGACCGACAAGGCGACCACGGACCTGGGGACTCTGAACTGGGCGGTCTCGAAGCGCAAGCGCCTCTTCCAAGTCGGCGACTTCGACCGCAAGTCTCTGGGCTTCGCCCACGGCGGGGACCCCTACTACGGACACGCCATCATCGCCTCCTGCCCAGCCAACATCGACTTCGTCGTCGGCGAGTCCGAAACGAGCGACTGGTGCTACGGCCAGACGCACCGGGGCAACTACACCATCCGCTTCGCCATCGATCAAGTACCCGAGCCGGCGCCCGAGACGGCGAACCTGATCGTCTCGCTCGGAGGATACTCCACCGGCGCGAGCAGCGTCGTACGGGCCAACGGCCGGCGGGTCGCGAACCTCACCAGCGGCGCCGTTGGCGTCGACTCGACCTCGGGGCTGCGGAACGATCCCTCCGTCTACCGGAGCGCGACCGTCGGCGGCGAGTGGCGCCTTTTTGAGTTCCCTGTCCCCGGCGCGTTGCTGAAGCAGGGCGATAACGAGATCACGTTTCAGTTGACCAGGAACGCGACGTGGAGGGGTTTTATCTGGGACAGCATTGTCCTGGAGTGGTGAAGAGCCTATGAAAAGACTTTTTATATTCTTCTATATTCGTACTCGTAGATACTGCATCCTTGGTACAAAAGCACAATAAATGTAACACATCATCAATCACCACAGACGTCTTGAGCTATGACAAGCCAATACTGCATTGAAGTGGAAAGTCAGTTCTCGCCACGACAGAGGGGCACCATATCGGGCGCTTATCTACTAATATACGGAAAATAATATCTTACCAGAGCCTCCATAAATGTACACTGTTTAAGCAAGAAAACCGCGCTCACAGTTACTGTCAAAACCTAACGCCATCATCACCACTGCAAATCGCCCAGTTGTAAACACCCGCTTACAATCACGCATCAGTAGCAGGCGCGCCCGTCGCTGTGTCCTCTTTCTTTTCGGTATCTTCCGTCTGGGCAGCCTCCGTGCTGGCAGGTGCCTTCTTGTCCGGTACCAGATCCGCGCTAGGCGCAGGTGCCGGCTCCGGAGCTGCGACAGACTCCTCGGTCATGTTCTCTTCGGGCTCTTCCACCGTCTGTCCCTTGGGCTTCTCCGCAGGCTTCTCCGGCTCAATCGGAGGGATCTCGGGCAGCGGGACAGGATTTTCGACGTGCGGTAGCTGAGCGGGCTCAAGGTGGGGCGCGGCGGGCGGCTCGGGAAGCGAAGATTTGCTCAGTCCAGCCTGGCGGTCTAACTCTGTTTCGAGGCCGGCTAGCAGGTCGGGTCCGTCGTCCATGGCCACGAGCGGCACCTCCGCGGCAGCTGGCGGATTGACCTCGGGTTCCGCGGTCGGAATCTCAGCCGAAAGGTCAGTAGGGGGCTCGACCACCATCTCAACCGGTGGCTCGACTGGTGCTGGCGGTGCTTTGACGGATGCCGGCAGAGGGGTTTCCATAGCAACATCAGAAATACCAATAGGAGGCTCGGCGGGAAAATCCATTGAGATACCGACGGGCATATCTTTGACAGGAGCCGCCGGCTCGACTGCGGGCTCCATTGGCACCGGAGCTGGGGCTTCAATAGGAGCCTGGGAGGGGGCCTCCATTACGGGCGCTTCAGTAGGTGCCTCTATCGGTGCTTGCGGGATAAGCTCGGGAGACTTGATGGGCGACTTGATGGGTGACTGAGCAGGTTCCGATTGCACTGTAGGCTCCGCAGTCGCGGAAATGAAGGCCGGGGCATCCCCAACCATGGGCTTACTTATTTCAGTCTCCGTTGGAGGCGCATGGGGCTCATCGATGGTTGTTGGGGGAGCTAGGGTGCTGTCATCCTTCATTTCTGAATCTTCTTGAATAAGAGGCGCGGGTTTATCCTCGATATCTGGTACCGGCGATACATCTGCGGCCGGCTGAGTCTCGAGAACCTTGGCATCCTCCACGGGCTGGGTGTTCTCGGAAGGTTGAGAGATTTCTGTCACTTCAGACATTTCAGGGACATCCAGAGTCATAGAATCTTCCCGAGGAGCATCGTTGGACGCGACCGTCTGATCGGCACTCTCTATCCTCGAGCCAGAGCCTTCGGTCTCGGCGGTGGTAGCCATTGAGAAAGTAGACCGGGTCTCCGCCATGGGTGAAACGATATCGCCGACCTTTTCGGCAGGCGGAATGAACGTCTCATTCACAGACTCTGAACCTGTATCTAGGGGCAGCTGCTCAGGAATGGCAGGCTCTGAATTCTCAGCCGGTGCTTCGGGTGCAGAGGTTGGAGCCGGTGCAGGGGCTGGCTCAGAATGTTCGGCCATATTGATGTCTTCTTGCTGTTGTTCGCTTTTCGGCGCTGCAGCAGCGGGAGTTGGAGCCGGAGCGTCGGCGACAGTAGGTGCCGGTAAGGGAGCGGGGGCGCTGGGTGCCAGAACGTCTGCAATGGGCGAAACCTGCGGCGATGCTTCTGTGGGAGATGGCAGCAGCACATTCTTGAGGGGGCTTCCCTTTGGTGACGAGTTTGCCAGGTGCATAGCAGTAAGAGGCGGCGCAAGATTGACGGGATTCGCAGGCGGTGCTCCCATCTTCGCCAAGGGAGACTCGGGCTCTTTCAACTCCGTTACCGCGGCGTCCACGACTGGCTTGGGTACCGATGGTGATGCATCCGCCATCTCTTGGTCTTGGCTGCCCGTGTTCGTGCCTTGACGCTGTTCGTCACCTTCGTCGTTGTCGTCGCCGTCTTCGACATCATCATCGCCCTCCTCCTCGTCGTTGTCTGCCATCTCGCTGTCAGGGTTGTTCGAGTCTTCACGCTCCTGCTTGATTCCCTTGAAAACGGTCAGTGGGTTTTCCTCCGTCTAAATGTACTCTACGACTTACGTTCTCCTCGGCCTTGGGCACAACAGGCGCGCCCTCTACGGGCGCGGCGGCACCATCCACCGGCGCCGGTGCGGGCAGAGGCAGGATCTTCTTCTTGCGTCCGCGACCAGGGCCAGGCTTGTTCTTCTTCTTGGGTGGCGGCGGCCTTCTCACGCGCTGAGGAGGCGCTTGTGCCGGATCGATCGCAGAAACAGGCACCACCGTCGTGGATATGATCTCACCCTCAATCTGCTGCCCATCCTGTAGGGTGACCTCCTGCGTGTACGGGTTGCCCGCGGCATCGACTCTTCTCACGGTAGCCCTAGTAACCGTGGCGCCGACCGGCGTGTTCGCCACGGTCTTGGACGAGATCGTCACCGTGCCCTTCCTACGCTTCGCGAGATGCGAGACAGGCGACCCCTCAGAGTTACGGTTGATCTGCTTCCACACCTTGATCTGGAAGCCCTTGGTCTCTGTGTCGTCTTCCTTCTTCTCCGGCTTCTCGGTCACGGCGTCCGCGTTCTCCTCTTCGTCCTCAATTGGCGCGGGGCGCTTGTAGAGAACGCCAGATCGGGCGGCGCGCAACAGGTCCTGGCTGTGTTGAGGCAGAAGACCGGCGTCTTTGGGCATGCCCCACGGGAGTTCAACATCCCAGATGTCGCTCTTCTGCGTCGTCTCGGCTTGCTGAGGTGGCTGGACGCTCACCCACTCCTGACGCCATTGGCGCACAGGAAGGCCTTCGAAGTCATCGTGCTCGGCGTAGCCGCTACGGTTCGCGCGTCGAGTCTATCGATGATGCTTGCGTTAGACGAAACTCAAGTAAACTGATAACCAATGTTGCTCCATGGAACTTACGCCAGGTGCCATTTCCCACTCCTACTGAAACACAAAAAAAAAACACGTTTATAATTTGACGACGCCTCAAGTCAACCCAGTCTCGCTGTCGTCGCGATGCGCGCAAGATTCCCCGTCGACCGCAATGTCAACCTCGTTACGTGGTAAAGTGTAGAATGCTGAGCGCCAATTGCGTGAAGTCGCGACTGAAGTTCTAAAGTCTGCGACTTCAATTGAGCGAGGCGATGCGACACTTGTAACGATGTTGCTTGGGTGTCGCTTGGGTGCTTGATGAACAAGCTGGACCACAGACGTGCCGTGCTTGGGGTTGGCTCCGCTGGGAGGCCTAGCCTCAGCGCGAACTCAGCGCGCCATCTAGTTACGGGACAGATCACGTGCCAAATCTTCGGTCAAGTCGGTCAAAGTTCGGTGAGTGCGGTTGGTCATGGATGCCTCACCTTAACTGATATCTACAACGCAAGGATGACAGTCTATCAACCTATGACGTAGAGTCGCATGTTCTTAAATGTTCCATTCACTTCATACCACATGTCTAACTATTCTTGGAACTTCGTAAAACCTTCTTGGCCAACCAGCCTGTTGGGTAAACGATCAATGGCGCCTCCCTACGCGTCCTGCAAAATCGCCTTCGGTTTGGTTGCCCAGGTTGAAGCGCCTGATGGGAGTTTGGTAGAAGACGATACATGTCAATCATTTAATAGTCACTAAGAGGACGCCATAATCAATCACCAAGTGCAACGGCTGGGATTACGCAGAGAAGAAACAATAGTAAAGGCCCAGCACTCATAGAAACTCCATTCCCATGTCTATATGCCCAAAAGCCCTGAAAAGCGCACTTGGACGGACGGTTGCTGTGGGAATCTCGCACCCCCGGTGCTCCCGCTGTCTTATTTCCCCAAAAGTCAAGTGCGGTTTGTTGTGTGGAGGACGTGAACCTGTTTGGATATTGTGTGTTTGTACACTTTCTCTGCTTTCGCCCTCATCCGTGGTATAGATAAGTTTCCGAGATGTTTCCTCCCGATGGTATTATTAGCCTTCACGGCGTCTTTTTTGGTTTGTTTCTCAGTCCCAACTGGAGGTACGTTAGCACTCGAAGCTGAAATTCTAGAGGTTCCTGGTACCGCCAACTCACCCTTGATCCTTTTGTCTGACAATGTCCCCCTTGTCGCCCTTTTGCCTGCCCTATCTCAATCGTCAGCCTACCACCCGACGCATCCGAAAAGTTGTCGTCATTGAAGAAAACCTACTGCAGCGCCGCCCTCGACTACTAACCGGTCCATCTGGGTGAACTGGCTGATGACCGTTTGCCTCTGCGACCAAAAAGTTAGTGATAAGTTTCCTCAAGACCAATCGCCGGCTCGCCAGATAATGTCCGGATGGCAGAGTACAGCGACCCGCATAGAAACGTTTGCGGACTAACCTTCATGCGCTGAAGCTCGTCCAACCCCTTCTGAATCAGCTCTTGCACCCGCCGCGGGTCCTCGACGTGCTGGTGCTCCCTGAACGCATCCCTCGTCCTCCGCTTCGCGTACTCTCGGAAGTTGTATGCCGCAAACTGATCGCCTTGCTTCAGCAACTGGCGGTACTGCATCGACGACTCGTCAGTATTCCGTTTAAACCCCCATGTAACAGTCCAAAGAGGCTCTCCCATCCAAGCATGCTGAGGCTCCCAAAGATCCCTATACTGCACGCAAAAAAAGGAAAATACAAACAAACTTACCAATGACCGAGCTTGCTGCGGCGCATCGCCCTTCAAAGCTTGTATCGCCGTCGCCATCGTATGCGCTTGTGGTGAGTGTGATGACGGGAGGGAATTAGGCAGGGCTGCGAGAAAAAAAAATAATGCGCTGAAAGATCGCTGCGGGATTGATAATATTTCGGGGGTGGAAGGCTGCGAGGGCGCACCTATGATGCAACGCGCATTTCCCCCCGTCGGCGTTAGTGGTGGTCTCGGCGCGGCATTTTACTAATCCGCCACCAGCGGAGGGAGCTAAGGCCCGGACCCTGAACCTCAGATTTTCGTCACCGAAGCGGGCGGTCTACGGCTATTCGGATGCGAACAAATGTATCAGTCGGCAAATGCGGTTTTGAAAAGTCGGGAGTTATCTCTGGGCCTTAGGTGGATAACGATGCCTTCATATCGAGCATGCCTCTCTTGTTCCCACGTGTCAGTACGATTTGTCACTGGAATCGTTGCAAATCTCACTTGTTCTTGAGCACTCATATGATGCGGAATTTGATGCGTTCCCATGGAAAATACCTATATTATCCTTGATTATTTACAATACTGTTCCTTCGTGGTACAGGACCTGCGGCTAACCAGTCCGCGGCCAAAGTGCATCGTGTATGTATATATGAATATGTTCTGCCTGAACGCTGTGAGCGTAGCTGCAATTATGTGTCTCAAGGCAGACTCATGAAGAGCTTTTCCATCTCCGGATAATTGGGCGTGCTTGGGTGAATGTTAGTTACGAGATCCTTCCGAGTGGGAGAGATGGGGGCTTACCCCATGCCTGTTACAGGATCCCAACCTTGAACCGCAGAGAAACCTTTGGTGCCGCAGCCAGGGTTGTCTCCATTGGTCACGTCGTTGAGGATCTCGGGATGAGCATAAAGCGTCGGGTTGATGAAGCCAACAGGCTTCTTGTTGGCGTCAATGCGCTTCTCATTAATCATGTTGATAATGGAACCAACCACGGGCGAAGATGCTTCGTCCACGTCAGCATTGAGTTTCATCGCGGGGGGGGATTAGAATAACTACCTGAAGTACCGAACGACAGTGAGAACTTGCCATTGACGGCCGTAACGTAATTGGCACCATTGGCAGCGATATCCGGAAAGCCGCGTGCTACCTTGGAATTGTTGTACCGGTCCGCACCGTAAGGCGGTGCGTTTTTGGCGAAGTAATTCCCGACCATCTTCTTCTGGTAGTCAGGCATTGCAAAGATGTTGGAAAAGCCACCGCCAGAAAATATAGCCTTCTGGCAAGCACTTTCAGGAGTATGAACAGTAGAGCCCTCCAAAATCTGGGTGGCACCGACCGAAGTCACCCAGGGGCAGCCACCAGGGAACGAGGGGTTGAAAACGCCGGTCTTGCCATCATTGTAAGCGCCCGTTTGGGTGTCGATGCACTGTTTACCGTTTCCAGCAACTCCAGAATCGCCAGAGGAGTACAAAACGGTGACGCCTTGCAGACCGAGCTTCATGTATTCAGCGCACTGGCGCTCGATGTACTTGCGGCCGAGATCGGCCTCGTTGAAGCCATAACTGGTGGAAATGACGTTCACCATGGAAGCTGAACCGCAGACCTTATTGCTGTATTGTCCGTCGATGTTGGGATCTTTGGAGCCGCCTCCTTGGAAAGTGCAGTAGCCGTTATCGACGGCATCCAGGAAGTTATTGAAGCTTGCGCCCTGGTTCAAGTCGCCCACCTGGTACAGCGTTGTGGTTTGTGGGAAGATCAAGGCCATGGCGAATTCCAGGTCGAGGGCAGATTCTCCGTTGAAGCGGAAACTCTGGTTCTGAGTCTGGACAACAGCGTTGCCAACCAACGTGACGATAGGAGGCGTTCCGGAGAGGCGAGGCTCGAACTCGTTGAAATACATGTCCAGGTCGCTCTGAAGGAAGGCCTGAGGAGTGTACTCAACAATGCCAAGGGTGTTGTTGGAGCTCTTCAACGATCCTGGTGGGGTAGCGTATAGAGCTCGCAGGCAATCCGGCGTGATCATCATGTCGCACTGCTCAAGGCTCATAAGGGCATTCTGAACGAATGCGCCCTGTGTCGGCCCTGCTCCGCTGTCAGGGTTGCCGACCATGGAGGGACCCCTGCCACGAGAGGCAACCTCGCGCTTGGCGAATTCACGCTTCTTGAGTTGTCGCTTCTTGAGTTCCTCGACGTGCTTCTCGGTAAGCTCGTGCTTGGTATTCTTGCGCTGCTGTCCGAGCTTCTGGTCGAAATGTACTGAAGGAGTAACGATATCGATGTGATCAACCAGGTGTTCCGGGAGGTGGTACTTGTCGCAGGCAATGTGAGTGTGGCCTTGTTCGTGCTTGTAGACGTGATACTCTGTTTTCAGGAGTCTCTCGACTTCGCCAACTGTGCCGTTAAATTGAATCCAATTGCGCCCCTTTGAGAGCGCAACGCGGCCTCGGCGGATGCCTTCACTCTCAAGCCATTGCATGACCAGGGCTATGGACTCTTGACTCGGCGCAAACATCTCGATAATGTCGTCATGTGTCCAGTGTTTGCCGTAGTTGGGGGAGTCGGGATGCGCTACATCGTTCATGAAGTCATTTGCGCGGTGAAGGTTTGACTGAGCGAGACCAATCTTGACTGGCAACCTGGCCATGGTGTGCAAGCGGTGGTTCTTGACCCATTCCCGCCGGGCAGGGTGCCTCTCCTCGTGCACCACGTGCCTGTGCGACCGTGTCACCGGGTTCGCTGTGGTCACTGCCGCAAGGGCAGTGAATAGGGTCGCAAGCGCACCAAGCTTCATCGTGCCTTCCCGGTCTTCGTGGTTGAACTTCTACCTCACTTCGCACACACAGGGTCCAGAAAGGCGAACGGGTCGAGCGACGAGGCTGGCTATTTGTTGATATTCAGCAGCTGTCGTCCAGTCATGACGAACCCCCACTAACGTAAAGTACCAGCTCCAGACACGACGAATGCGAAACCGGTTTCAATAAGATCCTGTGGGCCGTTTGTCTAGTGGTGACCATCCAAAACGAGCATTTGGCTCAACGGCAGCCTGTGCGCTGGGATCCTGTTGCATGGAGAGAACACCTCTTACACGGAAAGTTTCTTCAGCTCCGAGCCCTAGAATGAGAGAATCACTGCGCGGTTCTCCGGCCTGGCCTAACGTACTTCAAACAATCGTCTCAAATTGGGGCGGACCTCAATTGATTCTAGGCTTTTGCCAGAGCAAAGGGGAACAACTGGCGGCCGATTCGTGTTGGACGTTCATCAGGCCTTCTGGTTTGTTTGCCTTGGTCAAGATGGACTTGATTCCGATGTAAATCCCAGAATGCCTCGCTGGGCGACAAGAGAGTTTGCAAAGTTTGGATAAGGTCAATTGAAGGCTCGAGCCGCCATCTGGAATCCGGACCAAAGAAAGGTGAAACGCTCTCAATGGGATGATTTGGCCTGAACATATCGCTGTGTGGTCAGCCGTTGCAGAGCCCTTTGCTCGTTGATAATCTCCCATAACTCGTCCGTTTCTTTCTGAGTCTCCGCATCGTCAACTTCATCGGAAGTCTGCGCAGGAGTCTGTTGAAACGAGAGAATAGCGGCCTCGAGGAAGTCATTGGGCAGCCCGTGGCAATTGAGCATCTTGGCAAATCTCGTCTCTTGCTGAATCTCAGCGCATAGTTGAGACGTGAAAGCGTATTGCCGCTCGGCCAAACTTGGCTTGACCACTGCAACAGGTTTTGTGGGTCGGGGAGCATGCAGTAGCGGGGGAAACGCGAGGTTTGTTACAGAAGCATTCAGGTCTGCGAGCTCCGTAGGGTGACCATTCTCGGTCAATTGCCATTGTAGGATTTTGCCTTTGGTGTGACCAGATAGCACTGTCGTGCAATCATGGTTGGTTGCCAAGCACGAAGCTGGGCCAGCATCCTCGTCCGCCAGTCCAATCGGCGAATTAACTTGAACAAGTGTGGACGACGATTCAGCACTGCGCGGACCAATCAGCGGCTTCTCACCGAGCAGTTCTACGAGGTAAAGGGATCTGTCCTCGGATGAAACGAAGAGGGCACGAGCGCAGGGATCCATGGAAACGCAGAGCGGAGCTGTGGGGAATAGCAGCGTACGAAGGACGTCGCCCGTCTGATAGTTCCAAATGATGCATGTCTTGTCTTTGCTGGCCGACACGCAGATGCTGGTCTCCGGGTTGACACTGAGACTGACAGCCAAGGACGTAATTGCAGCACGGTGATTGGAAAGAGTACGATCCGGTTCGTTGTCGACGAAAGCGTTTAGCTCTAGGAGACGGGACAAAGTCCATACATGGATGTTTGAGTCTTCAGATCCAGTAATGAGGTGGTGAGGCGTAATTGCGATGCAAGACACAGCCTGAACATGGCACGGCGGAGTGGTCATTTGGCGACCAGTGCATGTCTGTTGTTTCCGTTAGCCACACGACACAACGAAGTTTGTTATTCCTTTCCGTCGGAACAAAGACTGGAAACAATTACTTACTTCCCACAATATCAGTCTGCCTTCGGATGTCCCTAACGCCAAGACATCATCGATCAACGCCAAGCTGCGGATTCGCTCAGGAAAGGTTACGGTGATCTCCTGGATGCCCCGCGCCCTCGAGTAGACATGGACCTGTGACTTTTCGTGCTGGGCAGTGAAGACATGGGAGTCACTGACAGCCAAGCAGTTTGGGGGGGTATTGCTCTTCTTCAGGGTTGACTTGACGGAGTAGCTTGGGCCCAGTGTATGGGCGTAGATGCCAACGTCCCTGGAGACGGCGGTGTTTGCCGCTACAGGCGGGCCGCAGATGCAGGAGTAGAACTCTTCTGACAACATGATGGTGTGTATAGCAGTGAGGCGCGGCTGTGAGGGTGGTGAAGGCCGGTTTGGCGCGTTTCCCTCGGATCTTTGTGTTGCGACTGATGTCCGAGAGCGGATCTAACTCCGGAACCTCGGGCTGTATTGAAGTAAGGGGGTATGGAAAGTGCGTAGGCGGCTTTCTCTCAGCCGCGTTCGAGAACAGGCTCTGACGGTGGCGCCCACGAGGATGTGACAAAAACGTGGGTGTGATGTGATTGAACGCCAAGAAGAGCGGAAAGCGCGGGAGACGAGAACGAGAATGCGAGATAGCGCGTGGCAGAGAGAAGGACCAGGGCGAAACTTCTGAGTCGAGTCTTCTTCGCGACCACGTTCAATGGCTCGGACGATTTGAATCCAGGACTGTTCGGGAGATAGTCGAACCGAGAGTATTCGTTACGGGACGAATCAAGCCCTTGTTTCTTTTTCCAGTGTATGACACGCCGTCGCAGTGGTGGCTCTGAGACAAGAAGCTGCGGAACTTTGGAAGAATATGAGATGTCGAGACGATGAGGCTGCTTGACGTCCAAGAGGTCGTGAAAAAATTGGGTTCCATAAAAAAACCGTGTTATCGATAAGTCATCGCAGGTCGTTAGCGACCGACCGATAGGGAAGGTGTGCCCCACCAAGGCCAGCGCTCCTCCCCTGTTTGTTGTACCACAGTAATCCCATGTGAGGTGGCTTAGGGGCGCCATCCGCTAGTACTAGAGGGGACACTAACGGATGAAGGCCGTCAGAAAGAGATATTCAGGCACGCTGTAATTAAGGGGCAGACTGTCGTGAAAAGGCCGCTAGCTCATCCCTACAGCTGGAATCCGTCACATTATGGCGCCGCCGTCCCAACCCAGAAGCGCTGACAGGCAATCCCAAGTACCTACCTTACCTCTCAAAGTCTCACGCTCTCCTCCACCTTGCATCGCCAACCCGCCAACACAACATCGCCAACCGCCCTCGCAATGTTCGCGAGGGAGACATGTCTCCCGTCACCCAGCATTAGCTCACGCCACAAGATCCATCGTCTTTTATGATTCAGCATCCTGAGTGAGTCAGTCAGTCACTCATCTGCTACATCCCATCGTCGGCTGAACCGTCTTAGATCTCGCCTAGTCAAATCTCCGGCCTAGGCAACGTCCTCAGTCTCGCCTCGGCTACCTAAGCTCGCCCGTGTCTTGGACGTCCTCCGCTCCGGGCCCCCGTGTCGCTCACCGCTACGGCCAGACTTTTCTTTTTCTTTAGCAATCGTTAGATTTGGGTCTCGCATGCCCGTCTGACGTGACGGCACTACATGCAGCAATCACGTCTCGCCTGCAGCTCGCCGACATCATTCACGTCCGCAGCCTCCTTGGTGCCTCGCCAGAACTTCAGCCGCTGCCGCTGGTCTTCTCCTCCAGTGTGCTCGGTCCTGTCTCGCTGATTCAACATGCCTGCCGCCTACCTTACTCCATACAGAAACGGCGCCCCTTCCTGTGGCTTCCGAGACAGATGTATCACTCTGCGCCGATGACAGCCAGATGACGGCGAGCCAAAGGAGGCACTCAGCCCGTCCGCCCCGATAGCTTCATTTCCAAGACGCAAGGTCGTGATCTCGCGGCTTAGGACCGGTCGTCGTTAAGTCTTGGTTCATCAAATATTACTGCCCGGTTTAGGCCCAGTTTACCAGGAACAGCTTGATGGCTTGCACCCCCGGCCAGTTTTTTTAAGGCAGGCCATCCCTGATGAAAGCCCCGGGGACCAGTGGAGGCGACGAATCGACGTCGCATTTTAATCCCATGATGCTTTCTGATGGGCCCTGCCGGCCTGGGAGGCGGAGGAGCAGCAAGCATCCGATGCGCATTTACAGCATAGTGCAGACCGCGTACGCATGCGAGCTGCAATTGCGGCAGATGGGTGGCATGCGACGCGATGCGACCTTTCAACTGCTAATATCATTGCCCCAGTGGGAATGCGGCCGTGGTCGACCTCCGTCCGACACGAACAAAGGCTTTGCGCAAAGAGACACTCAAAACAACCCGACGAGTGGCAGGACCGAACAAACATTCAATGGCATTACAAACAAAAATGATGGGATCCGGATCGCCAGTTGGCTCAGGTGGCTCTGGACATTGCCCTCCAATCACCCTATCACGAGCTGCTTTCTGCTGCACCGCCCCTCAATCTCCTGTTGATCCCGGCAGGGGAGTCGACTCCAAAAAGGGACAATAAGACAGAAGAAGCCCAGGAGACAATGATGATCGAGACAATCCAACCCCAAATTCACTCGCCACACCAGCGGTGCCGAGACGGTCACCTGCCACTGGCTGGCAGCTCGCCATTTGGAACTTGGGGTCACCGGCAATCTCGTAAGGACTCACTAAGGCGGAAGTTGTGACTGAAATGATGGGCAGATGAATGAGCAAACTCTGTTCACTTGGGAATCAAGATTGCTCGTGCTACTGGGCATTTTGCTCTTCTGCATAGCATGCCGAGGTACCTGGAACAGACACAGACGGCTGTGGGCGCCGGGCTGGCCCCCAACAACACAGACGCATCAACCGCTCTGAGCTGATTGCACGCACTAACATGGCATAGGCGAATAAATGCCTGCTTCTGCTCCATCGGTTTGCACCAAGGGCCAATGGGCCTCGCCGTGTTCACCCTGGGCCTGGTCCGCTGAGGTGGATGTTGCATGGCGCAAGGTCTGTTCTCCAAGCCAGATGAGAGTGATGGATTCTTGGTAACCTTTATGTCCGAAAAAAGTGGTGGATTCTTCCGGTGTCATCCTGCGTCGAGGCATATTGCAAAACACGTGCACGATGGTAATTACTTCTATCTACCATAGTAGAGTCGACGGGTTTCACAGCTCGGGAAAGATGTCCCTTTAGACTCTCATCTTACTTCCAATTAAGCCTCCATCGTACATGTCCTGGAGGTGGGTGGTGGGCTCGAACTCAAAAGAATGTTGTTTTTATGAGCGCCAAGCTTGGCACATTAGTAAATAAAACAGACATTTACGTTAAGAATCGAATGGCATTGAACTGCCGTATGCAACGCAGATATGCACGCCGAGCCCACTACCAGCGTCGTATTATTGAAGGCTTACCCACGCCCCTCAATTTTGCTTTTTGGGTGTAGACCGAATAACGGTCATATATCCGTACATAGCTTTGGTTGCTGGCTGCGCCTGCTGCCCCCGACCCGGCCGCCCTACCTATTCAAAGATTCCCCGTCCGCAAGATCCGGAGTCCCGCAGAGCTGTGTCTCCTTGGTTCGTTCTATACTAGAGCAAGGGCAGCTCTGCTCTCGGCCAATGCCACTCCGTATTAGGGTGCGTGTGAAAGGGTCTCTGCTGGCAGTTCTCGCTCACAGACGCTGGAGGCTAAGACTGCAGAAGAAAAGACCCGACGAAGCCTATCTTGTGAACCAATGATTGTAGCAAGTACAGGACATTACTACCTGCCACCACGAAGCGGAGGACGGACGACGCAAGGGCAAAGTACCGCGGTCAACAATGTCTTACAACTAGTCACGAAGACGGCCCCTCTTCACAGAGTGCGGCATGTCTGAGAGAGAGAGAGATGGTGATGGACCTGGTGTTGTTGTTTTGTTGTTGTTCTTGTGTCTTTTGCTCGAGTGGCACGGCATACGCAGCTTTCCCCTCGGGCAATCTCGAGCAATCTTTCCCAATCTCAACGTCCAGTCTGCAGCCCCCTCCTCTCGGCCCACGAACCGACGAAGCGGCGCTCTTTCAGCCGCCCTCTCATCTCCCGACGTCTGCACGAGGCAGGGTCTTTCTCTCTCCCTTCCCCTCCACCCCCCCCCTCTCTCTCTCTCTCTGTCTCTTCTTCAGGCCAGGCCTGTTGAGGATCCCGGATCCGAACTCGCGGTCTTTTTTTTTTTTTTTTTTTTTTTTTTTTGGGTGCGGACCCTCGCATCCAGTGCATCGAGCCTCAACCCCTACTAGCGAGCCTTCTTCTGCCCTACTCCGTTCTTCTCGCCCACGGACATGAGCTCTTGTATCCATTCACACTGGAGCAATTGCAGCTTCGCTTCTCGTCCCCCCGGTCCAGGTCCCTGTCGTCAGCCCTGGCAGCTTAAAGGCATCGCAGCTCCCAGTGGCCACCACTTCATCATCACCCCTGGCCAGCAGTTCTCCCCTTTTCTCGGCCATCGCCCAATGGCATGAGCTGATATCAACCCATGTGGTATGCACCCCATGTTCGTGTTAGATGTTCCAGCTCCCTTCCCTGCCCCACACGCGACTGAGGCCCTCCCTGCAAGGAGCTTCTCTCCAACAACCTTTAAAACATCCCGTCCGCCGGCCCTGGTGCGAAGACGCTCCGTCCGGAGCATGAAAAATCTCCTACTAAGGTACTGACACTGCCCTCCAACCCGCAGCCGCAGCCGCAGCCGGCATCGATCTGCACTAGTCAAAGTACTGCGAGTAGTTCATTGTCGACGCCGCTGTCACCACCGTCGTTGCCGTCGTCGTCCCAAATCCGACCTCACCACCAACACCATCAACACCAACAACACGAGCCGAACCCTCGCCCGGACGAGCACCAGCCCGAGCATTTATGCATCCATCCCGGCACCATGGCCGAAGCCGCGGAACCGACCATGGACTGCAATTTGCCGGAGCTCCTGGCTCAGGATCTGGAGTTTTCTGCTCTGGTCTTCGCGTCCAAGAACATGACGGCCGGTGTCCCTTCGCCGGCCCTCGCCTCTGACGAAGAGGACTGGCCCTCCGCCGAACCCCCGACCGTCCTCGGCGCACCGTGCCACCCTAACGGCGTGCCGCAGTTCCAGCCCTTGGGCGCTATCGACGAGAAGAGCTCCCGCAGCGGTGCCAGCGATCATTCCGACGCCGCGTCTAGCTCCAGCGGCGCGTCCTTCAGCGAGGCCGATGACGGTGACGACGATGCTGCGGAGTCACCGCAGATCCGCCAACATTCGGTCCTGACCGCTGACACCACCATCTCCGCGTCGAGTCAACCACCTCCCGTAACGCCTCAGAACAAACGCTTCGTGTCGTTCTGTGACGGGCCCGAAGAGGGTGCCACTCCCGGCAGCTGGATGGATCTAGAGCCGGAAGGCCCCCGTGACCATCCCGAACTCGGCAAGAGTATAGACCAATCACCAGTGACCACGCCCATCAAGCCGGTGCGGCCACTATCGCGGCTAGGGGGCAAGTCCATAAACGAGTCTCCGCCAAGGGCGAAGAGCGCCCACGCCGCGGCTAACAGCCACCGGCTCGAAAACCCGTTCGACGGGTACACACGACCCGCGTCCCGGGCGCGGAGCTTACATGTCGATCCAACGACGACGCTAACGACGACGCCAACGACTACGACAACGACTGCGCCAACGACGACGACAACGACGGCGGACAAAGGGAAGAGTAAGGAGCACAACCGTTTGTCAGTCCACTCGCTTCATCCGATAGAGATTGCCGTCCCTACGCGCACCTCGTCCCTGAAGCATCGCGTTTCCTTCACAAGCGACGCCCGCAAGAATATTGCCTCGCGCTCGCGAACTTGCTCGCACACCTCTTCATCCCGCACCGCCTCCGATCGCGTCGTTGCGCCAGGGACGAACAGAAGTTCCATCATAGCCGACCTCAAGGAGGAAATCGAGCCATGGTTCCGCTACCTCGACGAGCAAGAGGGTCTTGCTCCTCCCCTTCTCATCACTCCCCGTCCAACGTCACGTCCAGTGGAAGCATCAAGGTCTGTCGTGACACCTCGGCCGAGGTCCTCAGCCCAACCTAGATCCCGCCCAACCTCCTCAGTGAGCGCTACATATACGAGCCTCGAGGACCCAATCGACGTACCATCTGGTGACGACGCCCGCCGCATACCACTTCCTCCCAACGTCGTCGAATCCCTCCGCATCTCAGTGACCTGCTTTCCCGAGACCATGCTCCTCTGCTCCAGCCTCACGATCGAAACCATCCGCAGCTACTCTCGCAAGATTCGACACCCAGTGGAAGAACCCATACGTCCGGGGACGCCGCCAGCCTCTCCCAAGCGGTGGAGATGGCTCGCGCCTCGTCGCACCGCAAATTCCATCCGCCGTTGCTCCCGCGGCGCCTCGTCCTCGAACCTGGATCTCTCGTCAATGTCAATGGGCCCGTCGACCTTGACACTCACACCCCCACAGTGGTCCCGCATCCGCAACCTCTTCCCCACGGGCTCCGACTACTTATGTGACGCCCTCTACGCTCACATCGTCGCATACAACTATCTCGCACCCATGGTGCAAAACGTAGCCCGGCCGCCTACGCCAGGCACCCCTGAGACCATGGGCGGCGTAGATGACTCAATCCCCAAGAAAGCCGCCAGCCTGCTGGGCCTGCAGGGCCCGCAGGGGATGCAAGACGCGACACCGCCTGCGCCAGCGTTGCGCAAGCGCCCTAGCATGTTCCTCGGCCGGCGCGCCTGCTCTTCACGACAGTCCGCTGCTCCGCCGGCCTTCGCCAACCCCCTTCCGACCTCCGACGTCTCCCTCCGCGATCTTCAAATCGGAATCAGGCGATGCATTGCGCGCCTCGTGGCCACGTTGCGGGCGGAAGGCTCAGATGGCCCCCTCGCGGGCGAACCAGTCAACGAAATCGACCCGCTCATCATGCGGTCGCTTTGCGAGATTGTCAAGTGTTGCGAGGAGTCGCCCACCAATGAGCGCTCACTGTAATAGTGTTCACATATTGTATGCTTCTGTCGAGTTTTGATCGAAAGTTCTACGAGCGTCGTTCCACAGCAATTTTAGACACCTGCACGAGATCAAGGGAGTCAAAGGGCATTTGTTTCGGGATTTGATTGGTATATATACCCTTTTCGATTTGGCAATGAGTTTTCGTTTCCTTTCAAGCGTAGGAGTAGAAGGGAGGTTCTGGAGAAAAATCACGGCGATGGACGGGTGGACGGTTAGACGGCATTACCTGAGTAAAAGTCTACTGAACCAGTAAACAAGAAATCCAATGGCTACTTGCCATTTGCTCTCACCCAACGCCTCCGTACATGCTCCTCGTGAAGCATCCACATCCTTACTCTACGTGTGATCGACACTCCCCATCGAAGGGATACGGATCCCTCACCACAGTCCCAGCCTGGCTGCCCCATTCCATCGCATTGCCCCCATCCGCGTCCCCTCCGTCCTCCGTCTCCCGCCGACTCCGCGCCGGCCTCTGCTGCCCCTGCACAAACGCATCGAAGTCCCTCCTGCGCCCGTAACTGCCGTTCCCTCCTCCCCCACTTCCCGCCCTCGCCGCCGCGGCCGCCGACGATGACGACGACGCGGCCGGCCTCGAGCCCACCGCCGTCGCGCCATCGCCATCGCCGTTCCACACCCGCGCAACGCGACCCTTGCCCCTGACGCCCGTCATGAACCCGTTGCTCAGCCCCAGGAGACCCGCGCTGCCCAGCAGCAGCGCGAGGAGAACAATGTTCCCGGCCTGCGAGACGTTGCCGCTGAAGACGGCCACCATGTACACGGCCAGCTTCGCGACGGCCTCGAGGTAGCCCTGCGCGGCCGTCTTGGAGAGCAGCCAGGCGTCGGTCGTCAGCGCGGCGAGGTCCGCGGCCGGGCCGCGCATGCGCACCGAGAGGGTCGGCGAGAGCGGGATCGCGTACTCGGACATCGTCGACGGCGAGGACGGGGCGGCGGGGGCCGGAGGCGTGCGCTGCTTGATGATGTATATGTTTAGGAGACGCGAGGCGATGAGAGCCGCTATGGCTGCGAGACCCCACCCTGGCAAACGTCAGTAGATGGATATCATATCATCGCAGAAGAGGCGGGTGGGTTGAGGACGCGGCGTTCTTACAATCTCCGAGCAGAACCATTATCGTCAGCGCCCCGATCGTGAGCAGCGGACTCGCGAGGTAAAGCAAATGGCTCCCGCGCTCGAACTCCCACTCCCCGTCATGATCAAACGCCCTCCCCTTCCTCGCCCGTCCCCCGCCGCCGAGCGTCCCGACGTCGAGAACGATGACCTTGTCCTCCTTCCCGGCGCCGGCTCCGAACGCTTCGACCCCGCCCGCCCTCATCCTCTTCTTCCTCTCCTTTTCCCTCGCTCGCTGCTCTTTCACACCCAGCCTCGACAGAAACAGCAGCATCCCGGGGTTCGTGATCTTGACATTCTTCATGCCCCCGCCCGGAAGCGCCTCCGTACCGAAAAATCCCCGTCCTCCGCCCCCGCCCCCGCCGCCGTCGCCTCCGTCAAACGCCTTGGACGTCTCCGCGCTCACGCCGGCACTCTCTCCTCCTCCTCCTCCTCCGGCCACTCCGTCGGCCGCCTGCTGATAGTGCAGCCCCGGCGCGAGGACGAGGCCGTCGAACCACGACGACGTCCCCGTCAGAGCCGTGCGGTGCGCGATGGTTTGCAGGTCTGCCAGGGCTACGAGGCCCGCTGCTGAGAGGGAGAGCTCGGGTATGGGGGTTTTCTTGAGGACGGGGAAGACCATCGCGAACTCGCTCCCATGACAAACGCCGTGGAAAGATTGCGATTTACCCCCTCCAACCCAGTCGAGGCCAAGTTGAGCTGGAGAAGGGGGCGAGAAGAAAGCTTATCTATCAAAGCGGTCTACTAGCTCAATCAATTTCCAGAGTGAAGACATGGAGCGAAGGAGCCCCGGTACCGCCAACGGCCTCGCTCGTAGATGACGTGGTCTAGGTCCTCCCTTCCCGAGACGGTTGTCACGAGGTTTCCGAACGCCGCCGCAAGATATGTGTCTCTCCTCGCCTCAAAGTAAAAAAAAAAAACCGAAAACCCAGGCCACCTAACCGTACCAGATGACCCCGGCACCCATCGTCCTTTTTTCGTTTTGACTCTGTTCACGGTGCTGACAGTTTGAGCGACAAACATAGTCCGGATGACCTGTGGACAGGGTTGAATGCTGCTGCACGCTGACCTTTTTTCCCCATCCATTCTCCGATCCCAGCCTTTCTCTCCCCCGTGCCACACACCCTTCGGAAACCTTCACGCGATTACGTGCATGTGGAAGCAAGGTTGTGCTGGGTTTCCGACGGGAGGGTGGCGCCAACGTCATGCTATAGCTAGCTGACTCCGATGCTACCCCCACATACTCAGTCGCATGTCGCGCTAGAGAGAATCGTCGTAATCAGAACAACATTCATCAGTCTATTTCATCCCGACCGTGTGTTCTTGGGCCGCTGTGACGCCGGCTGGCGCCGGGTGGATTCCATCTGGAGATGGGTGTATATGTTTCACCGTTCACCGAATCAACACGGGCTCAAGCAATATTCGTCGGCGTTGATTTCATACTTTTCCATCTTCCTTATCTTCTCGTTTAGCCCATCAAAAAGGGGAAAGAACTTCATCGCAAGATGAGTAGTGAGAGGTCGCTTCTTACCTTGTTGCCGACTACATTCTTGAATCGTTATACCACATTTGCGGCGAGATATAAAATACCAAAACCGCCAGAGCTATCACGGCTTTTCGTACCTCTACATTTAGACTGCGATTTTCAGAAAAGTAAAGAAAAAACATCATCCCCTTTCATAAGAGTGACCATTGTTGTGAGCAAAGAGTGCGAGGCAGCCAATGAGAACAGAACGACACCCTTCTCAGCTCATTGGACGTGATTTGAAAGGCTCTTATCAGCTGTTGAGGTTGCAAAATAATCACTCAAACCTGCTTGCTTCCCCTCATTCATCGACAGAGCCTCTTATCCAGCATCATCAGCCTGAGGAGAAACTCTAGAATGTTGTCAAAGATGGCCATTGACAGACAGAGCAAAATATTAAAATGCTCGCAACTTTTAAAAAAAGAGTTAGCGAAGGAGCGGCATAATGATGAAGGAGAGCTGCGGGTTGCAAGTCACCTACATACTAGTGTTACTGCAGTGCTTCGTATGTTTACTTGTGCAGCAGAGATTTGTTTGCAAACTAGCGAAGATGTCCATTGTCTATTCCGCTTCATCTTCCATGTTCCCGAGATGGGAGAGGGACAATTTTAACACCTTGAGAAAACTCCACTTATCATTTTCATAAGCAAGTACGAGTGGTAAAATACATCAATGCGTATCAAGTACTACACAGAGTTAGTGTCACGAGCCGAAGAGAGCCCAAGGGATATAGCATGGTTTAATAAGTGGCGGCTTAGTGCACTAGTGTAATTGGTGGCGTAACGCGTTTTATTGGTTTTAGGATGAGTTGAGGGAGACGGGACCTCCGGGGACCTACCGGGTGGTCTCTACTTAGGAAGCAATGACCCCCCAGTTCCTGAGTAGAGGGGGGTCAGCGAAGAATAGTCATCTTTACCTACACCTAATATACTGTCTTCTTCACTCTGTACCATACGCCTCTGACAGTTAGCCTAATACTGTACACGCCTCACACCGTAAAGAAAAGCAACTAATGGCGAGGGAAGTATGGAGGCTTGGAGTGGTATGTCCTGTCCATTTCATCCGCAGCGTCGAGCTGGAAGCACCCGGACTCCTCTGAAAACCAACTGGCCTGCGTTGAGCTGTCGACACTCTATTGACGTGGTTACTCGGCGGGCACATTTGTACACAGCGTGGGACTCAGTGCTATCCTTAAAATCAAAGACTTCTCGGGAGGTTTTGCCTACGCCAGATATCACGTCCGGTTTCCTCCTCAAGTCCTCTTTCCAGTTCTTGCCGTGGAGCTTGTAGAACAGTTGACAACGATGCTGAAGGTGGGACGAATCAAGGCGCCCACAATCGCCATCTCCTCCCTGGTCTTCGCAGCAGATTACCAATTAGAGAACACATAGATCCTTTTGGATGAAAGAGGCCAAATGATCAATCTCTATCGTCGATAAAGACGCCTTCAAATCTTCTATATCGACAGCCACACGTCGAGCCTTCCAAACTGTGAGCGCCATTTCTGTGCTCCGTTGGGCCTCCAGGGCTTTCTGTTACGTTGCTAGTAGAAAGGTTTTGCTGAAGTGGTCTCGTTCGTCGGAAATTTGTCGTGTTGTGTGGGAACCAAAAGAAGAGTAAGTCGTTCTCATTTTCATACTCAACCCCACACTCGCATCAAACGACATTAATGTCATTGGCCTTGACACATGACGACGAAGCTGCTTCTCTACACGTCAGGCGTTGTGTTCTGCGTTGCCCGTACGTTCTGGGATCTTTCCTCGCGTGCGTCGCCGTACCAGTTGCTAGATCTTCTCCCCAATCGCCAAGCAAAGCTCAGTGGCTCCCGGAGATTGGAGAACTGAGGGAAGCATGACGAAGATGCCATCGGAACTGAACAGATGAGAGCCAAAGAGCTGTAGCTCGGACGGACGTCGCGGAGAACAGCAGTTGCAAAGGATGGAAAGTTTGCTGAAGAGAATCCGGCCTGGCCTGATTGTCTTCACCCACCAGTCTCATTGTTTCAGAGCTGACACACGGCTTCGGCAACTCTTGAATCCTCCCAATCTGGAGGGGTATGTTGGAGAATATATAAGCTATAGTAGTAGACAAGAGCTAACCAAGCACCACTCTTTTCTGACAGCTACGAAGGTTCGCTATAAGCACGAAGTATCATCATTGTGTTTTGTTCAGGTACCAGGCACTTTCGTTCATGTGTCTGATGATGCCTATGCTTTATCCATGTTACCACATCCAGTGCGACTCAATAGAGGCCTGACCTTTGGTTAGCCTAGCGGTGAATTTTGTGGTTGAGCTAAAGTGGGACTGAGTCGGAGAACAATATGACTACTATGTACTGCAGTCCAGTCGCACTCGATGGGATAGTTGTCTGGACGTCCGTCTTGGAAAACGGTATGGACACTCTCCGCCCGAGGGAAGACTTCACTGCCGGGTACACTGGCACGAGTAACACATGGCTCGCGGCTGCCACCAAAGGTTTACTAGGCGTGAGTCTTGGGTATTTTAGGACGACTTTTGAGACATGTCAAGGAGTATAAGAAAAGAGTGCCAGAGGTGTGTTTATATTTATAGCATTAGAGTTTTCTACTTTCGGCTCCTTGTATTTCATTTTGCTCCTTAATACCAGAAGTCCGGTCTAATGCCAAAATGTGTGATGCTCGCTCATGGCTTGAATCTCATGATGCTTTCAAGCTGCGTAGTTGCAGCAAATATATTTGCCAACGTTTGTACCACTGGTAATCACGTGGCAATACTTGTAGCAAGCGAACTGGCAGTCCCCTTCCGTGGCATAATACATGTTTTGGCATGCCGGAAGTTCGGGCACGGCATTCACCGCCGTTGCCATGAAGACAAAGAGGAGGGTATCGAAGAACTTCATGTTGCAGTTGTAATGGGACCTAGTTGGCCATATTAGAATGCTGTTGACCAGCGTTCCTTATGCAGATGTACTTACAGCGTCTCGAGGAGGGAATTGGGATCGATAGTGTGAGTGCGTGATGTGTCGGCTTGGGGATTGAACTGAGGTGGTTGCTGAGATGTTGGAATATCTTCCACAGGAGGAATATAGCGAGTTATATAGTCCGCAGCCTGAGCTTCGTTCTCGCGAATACAGTTTTCGTATTCCTAGGCGATATAATAAGTTTGAACGCCAGCTACCGCAACAACCGAGTTGCGATTAACTTCGGGCTTCATGAAGTCTACTTTCTATGGCCCTGCGTTGTAGACCAAACCCATTCGCCAAGTCACGGTACGTATGTATTCATAGCTAAGCAAAGTAATTTTTGTCCTTTCCGTGTGATTCTAATCCAAACTTTGCCCTATGTCTGGGTCTCGAAGTTGCCCATGTCGTTATGCATCTTTCGCACGCGTCCTGAAGCCTCAAACAACCATGACTTGAGCTCGGCGGGCTAGTAAAGCTAATAGGTTGGCTAGCGTGCAACTAGCGAGCCACTTTTACTTAAGATCGCGTGATCAGGTGATTCTGAAGAGCTTTGGAAATAATTTCTAACCTAAGGCAACTTCGAGGGCGTTGCGGAGAACTAGTCATGCAGCTAGGACATCCATGCTCAATTAGTTCAAGGACCCTTTTGCGAACCGTCGTTCCGCATATCGGCTAGACGCGGTACGTAAGTAGAAGTTCATTTGATTTATTTCCTGCGCTGAAGTCCAAAGCTTTCACACCGCTATAAACGGCTGGGTAATCTTGACAGCTTGAGGTTCTCGCCGGTTAAGGTTCTGGACATCAATCAGCATGGAAGAGCTGCATGGAAGAACCCGATTGGTAGATTCTCTTTCTCTTGTTCAGATAATAGACTCCTGTGGGTTAAGCTGTTCCCACGGGTACTTCTCTACTACTGCTACTGCTAAGCGATTTTCTAGCTACTTGAAGTCTCAGTCTCTAGTTACCCGGCGGCCACTTGTCTCCGCGATACCAGTACAACGGTTTAAACTTACCCATCACACGAACGTAATTTTCAGGCACTTGAAGTAGCGGTGAACGAGGGCATCGTCACCTTGAACAGTGCGCCCTTTGATCCCTAGTTGCCTGCGGGATCTCCATCACACATACACAGCATGTAGGATCTCGTCCACCAGCCGCAGTTAGCGGCATCCGATCTCAACCGACTACGTGTGTGATAGCCATTTTGGCCTCAAGTTCAATAGTTATGGCTTGGGACACTGGTTATATAAGACCTTACTGTAGTACTATGAATATCCCCCACTACCATGGAATCCAGTGAACAGGAGCGTATGCAATACGCCAAAAGACTGCGTTACTTGTCAAATATACGCCTGAGTCTTCGATCAGAGTCATGGCAGTAGTGCAGCTGATCAACTTTCCACGTAACGGTGAAAGTTATTTCTCGAAACTAAAAACAGCTAAGAGCAACACCTTTGCCTTTAAACACACAAGAGTACTCAAAACCCACAGTAGAGAGTGAGCTATAGAGACTTTAGATATAGAAGGCAATGATAGAAAGTATACCTATAAGCCCCCACTTAGAAATATACTTTATGTGTATAATTTCATGACTCACTACAAGTATATTATATGACTTGTTAGTTACCCCTGTAACCCTCCCTAAAGTAGGTTTTGAGTACTTTTGCGAGTTTGAAGGGATAATCTAGCTTGGCCTCTGAGTTCGGTTCTGCAAAGAAATGGCACCTGTTACGTCACAAGTCCTTGGATGGTGACTGGTTGAGTATGAAATTTCGTCAGGGTTCTGGCCCAAAAGACGACGCGGACCATGGGACTGCGAGTCTATGGCCCGTACGATGCTGGTCCTCAACTCGTTGGGAGTGCATAGGCTAGCTAGGTTGAAGACGCTTAGGTGACACCCGTCGACTAGAGTTTATTATTAAAGCAGGGATTGCACAATCAATCCTGAAAGATGCCTGTGATCCGTCGCACTCTTAGGGTAACTTAGCAAAGTTGAACTCGCATGAAAGCTTTCGAGGCCTCCGAGTTCAGCTGGTAAATACCGTCTGCATATTATGCCCAGAAACAACAAAGCGTCCATTGGTGGGCAGCAATCAGATGAACGGAATCTCCTCCACTCCCAAATCCCACTGCTGGTGTAGCGGTTCTAGGAAGCATTCTCCAACGGGGAGAAGTGCCATTCATCTGGGAGAGAGCTATGGTTTCATAATGCGCTTCCTAGCGCTGACCGTGTGTTCACTTTCTCTGTCAAACAGTCTCGCCGCTCCCCAACGAGAAGTGAAGCGATGATTCTGATGTGGCAAGGGACTAAATCTTTGGGAAGAGGAAATGCTTCCAAAACTCAAACTAATTGACACGAAGATGGGGACAACAACCGAAGAGCTAAGACCCCGGAAAATAGAAGCTAGTTGACAATGAGGATCACATGTGGGTCAAAGAGGGAATCCGGGTGGTCTTCTTGGTAACATTTATGTCCGGAAAAAAAGGGGCCTTTTCCACGCCGAACGAGAAATAAAAACTTAGCAGTAGTGACTGACTACTGTGATAATTTTAATCAAAACCTTGCATTGGAAGACTCATAGGACCGGGTGTTCTTCACAACCAGTTGCCCTGGTTGAGCAAGCGAGTCATTCATTGTTCACCAGCAGGTGCATAAGTCAGGTCATGCCGTCATTCCCGGTTTGGAGTCAGTTCAATCTGCTTAGTAACCTCCTTTCTGGTCTCTTCTCATACACCCCCAATGTAACCAAAGGTCTTGTCAGACCCTACACCGCTCGAAGTGGCCACGTCGCAGGTCTGACAGGTCTCAGGTCAATCCGCGCGAGTTGTGACGATCGCGCGAAGCCCTTCTTCGATACGTATGGGAAGAGCTGTTTCTGGCACGAACTGTCGGGCGAAAAGTTGCGGCATCGTGATGTCGTACAGCACAGTTCATAGCCTCTCACAGACTAACTCATCGCTGTACAAACGTTTCTCAACATCACCATGTGCTCACGAACCAACGTCAGACGGGCGTTCGATGGCTCCAGGGTTCCGCGAGCACGGTAACTTCTCACAGTCATCAATCTAAGACTGATCAAACAGCCAAGATTCTGCCTTGCTTTGTTTGCATCGAGGTGCTGCCCAACCACTTGAATTCGGGTATAGCGTCGCATGAAGACCCGACCAAGGATTTCTTGAAATGAAATATGAAAGCTCAAGAATAAGAGGAACGCGGAAATTAGTGCTCAAGGCGCCTGAGCCCATCGCAAAAGTATCTCCCGACGGACAACTCTACCACAGCCTCATGTAAGCCTTCAATTCTCGACTGCCAAAGGTCTTTCGGGCCAGCCAGTCGCTGATTTCTCTCTCGAATCAGAACAACTACTCAAATTCAGCCCTGATTCTCTCCCTTGCTGTCACGGCCCATGCAGCCTTTGCTCAAGAGGGGTCGTCCCTGTCAGTGGGTGCCAGAGAGGAGTCTTCAGTAAATGAGCTCATCGAAGACGGACATGTCACTATAACGGCTGCAACTGCAACAGCCCCAAGAAGCAGCGAAAGGTTTGCGGCTCATGCGCATACAAACGGGCCAATGTCAGGGACGGGGCGCCCCGTGGGGGCCGCCGGAAAACGGGAGCGGGAGCGGGAAGGGGGGGTTTGGTTGCCGGATCAGCCTCCGGCACGAAATAAGGTAGGGTTGTTCCAGAGCGGAGGATATCTTAAAGGGGAGGTGGAGCCACGAAAAAGTTCGAAGGGACGAGTCGAAATAGTCACAATACGAGGCACCCAGAGCCGTTAGGAGATCCCATTACTTCGTGCGAAGACCCCTTTCTGACAGCCAAGAAAGATCCGTTCGTTATCACGGCGAAAAGATTCAACAGCCACATCTACGACTGCTCGGCCGCGGGAGATAGTCGCGACTCCTGGTACAGCAAGCAGTTCGACACGCGGAAGAAGTGTGTTCCTTCCAACTGAGGTTGCAGCTCATGTATCAGGTTGACCAGAAACGAGTCTGATTTTAGCGAATATCCATTTTTCGTTCTTATTTGGGGTTAACTAAAACTATAAATATTCTATCCTTTCCATTATTAATCGTCCTCTCTTCACTTGGTAGTAAAAGAAAAACCAGAAAAAATCATTGCCAACAAGTCGACTCATTGGTTTAGTGACTCAAACGCCAGCGTTCGCAGGCTTTTGAAGAAAGGTTGTTCACAGTGCAGGTGTTTTATTTGATCATCGCTGGCGATCTCGTCTCGCGTAGCCCCCAACCTCGGCGATTGAGATCATCAGACATCAAGGTCGATAGATACTAGCTTGCACGGGCGTCTGGCGTGTGGCCTCTTTCACCTAAGATGCACTTCAATCCTTGATGTCGCCATAACTTGGTTCGAAAAAACATAAGTTGACAGCTGGTCGACAGCGCCAAACTGACCATGGCACAACAAGGACGGAAAGCTTTTTGCCTCATTATGTGTGCTTGCCAATCTTCAGAGACAAGTGAACGAAGGGGAAAACAGCGATGATAATGACTGGCAAAGCATCAAGAACTGCAAGTAGGGCATTCCTTGCTATCGTTGACTGTCTGTAATTCCAGCGCATGCTTTATTTTTACATTTCGTCCCATCTATGCCTTTCAGATGACATTCCTCAGTGCCTGGCCAGCCAAAAACCGTCTCAAGTTGTAAGCAATTAGGGCCTCCGCACCCTGAGGGCGACCGCCGGCCGCGTGCGGGGAAATAATAACGTTCGGTGCCTTCCAGAGCCGGCTGGACTCGGGCAACGGCTCCGTGACAAACACATCCAACGCCGCGCCACCAACGTCCCCCACATCGAGCGCGTCCACCAGCGCATCCTCGTCAACAGATGTTCCGCGGCCAACGTTGACGATCCAGGCGTGCTTAGGCAGAAGCTGAAGACGGTCGGCGTTGAGCGCATTCTTGGTGGAGTCGGAACCGGGAAGAATCATCACAAGCGCGTCGGTCTCGGGCAGCAGCTCGGCGAGCTTGTCATCGCCGTACACTTCGACACCATCGCGGACACCGGCGTGACGGGCAACGCCCCTTACCTGCGCACCGAGACCACGGAGGTGTGGCGTCAATGCCTTGGCGATGTTGCCGAATCCCCAAATCAGCACGCGGGCATCCCGCAGCGTGGTGAAGGCACCGGCCGGGCGATCAGGTTGAGGGCCGCCGAGGTGGCCGGGCCACTTGTTCTGGAGCTGGTAGTCTCGCATCTCGTAGAAACGGCGGGCGGCGTTCAGGAGAAGACCCAGGGCGTGCTCGGCGACGGTGTGGTCGTGCAGACCGGAGCCGGTGGTGATTGTGATCTTGGAGGCGTCGAAGCCCGCGTTGAGGACATCATTCGGGCCGGCAGCGAGAGACTGAATCCACTTGAGCTTCTTGAGGCGGCCTGCGGCGTCCTTGAGGTTCTCGGTGGTGTTGGACCAGGTAACGAGGATATCGGCGTCAGTGTGCTCCTCGGCGATTGTCTTCTTAACGTCGTAGGGGACCAGTTCCACGGAGAAGCCCTCTAAGCTGCCAACGTCGAGTTTGAGGGATGTGGGGTAGAGAAGTTTCATTGCGGTGATTATTTGGGGTCGAATCTGGGGTAGTAAGCTTCTGATACTGCCCATTTTCCGTGGATAAAGCTTAGGAAATTCGTACCTTGGGAACATGAAAAGTTGGTATCGGGACTGATGCAAGCGAACGTGAAACTGCTACGGGCTGTAAAAGTCGTAAGAAACTGGGCGAGGGGTGCTTTTTACCTCGGGGGAAGAATACCCGATGACGGAGGGAAACCGCGATCCAATAAAAGCAACAGTGAGCGTGACAGCTTTCAATAGGCGGAGAGTGGGGAATGGTGGGGGAGTTCCTTTGAAGAACCTGGAAGTCGTCAAGGTGGAAGGAGGGGGAGGGGGAGGGGGCGGGGATGACCAGGGGGGAAGATCCCCGAATAGCCGTCTTTTTGGTATGTCGTCGGTGACTCCATGCCTTGCCTGCTGCCAAACTAAGGTATTTTAGCGCATAACGGCTCATCCAAACGTGGATGTTGAGGTGAACACGTCGGAGGATGTTGCTCGTTTGGAGCAGTAGCCGGGCCAAAGACCGAAATCATTGGATCAAGTTTCCGCGTCGGCTATGAAACCTACGAAACTTCTGGGTATTGGTTGCTCTGTTAATCGATGTGTCTGCATGATGCATCAAACTTCGAGTATGCGACACTACCTGGCGGATGTCGGCAACCTGGCAACTGGCCAAAGAACCTTTCGGGTATAGCTAATCAATGACATGTTCTCCCAACGCTCTGGTGCACCGAACCATGCTGGAGTTGGCGGACCATTTGTCTCAGGTAATCTGGAAAGCCGCCATAGCCGTTCTGTGCAAAAGTATCGTCGACGTCGGCGAAGCACTTGCTTTTATGTAGATGGCTGGCTCGGCTCCGACAACTGTGGGTTGAGGGTATCCGTTGTCTAACGACGTTGCCTAAAGTGCGCTTCGGATAGCGAGTAAAGTACGAACTGCGCAGAATGGAGGAGTTCCGCGGTTTCTAAATCGATTCGGCGATCTATGATCATCGAGGTGAGGCTTGGGGCGATCTAGACTTCCTAATATCGCACGGGACTTTGGACATTACCCTGGGGGCTTGATCGAAATAAGCGCGATAATGATCTCTTTGCGGCAGTGGCTACGATGGGTTCAGGGCCTAGGACAATATTGTAAGTGGTTATCAGGACGATCTCGACTTGCCTATCTGACTGGGCGTGCGATGCAGAATCTAGAATCTCTGCGACACATCTCATTGCTTGCCCGACAAGCAGGTGACTGGTTGGGACGGAAACCCTCGAGCACGGGATATCTTCTCTAGAGGTGGCAGCAGGTTTATGCAGTCCTGGCAGGATTATAGGCTTCGTGATGCTGCTGTGTTGTCTGCCCAGTCCTCTCAAGAAGCATATACGGCGAATGTTATTTGGATTATTCTCTCGACTCTGCAAGGGACATTCTGCATCTAGCGAGCTCACGGAGAATCACTTCCTCTCAGATCACGTGTTGGTATCGCAAAGTATCAAAGTGTCTTGGACGCTGATATATTCCTTCTCCCATGGCCAACTTGCTTCCGTATGTGACCATGATTTCTTCTGAAGTGGCCAGGAACGTCGCGGCCCTCACGTTAGGTACGTACTAATAGTTTCATCTGAAACTTTTGTGCCTAGTTCGCGACCAAGCCCACGATGCATCACATAGCCTGATGGCTTAGATGAGCTCGAAAACAATACCGACGTCTCTCAAGGAGACTCGGCCGACTTTCTCAACAATGGCCATTAACGCAGGGCAAGACAAATCAAGTTTTGCGTCGCGAGCTGAGAGCATAACGTATTCATGGACGGGTTCTCTGCCACGCAGCGAATCCGCCTACACACAATCACCCGGCGATTCACCCGGGATAAGCTAAGAATTATTCGAGACACTGCAACAATGAACAAAGTAGTTGATGCAATACTCGATAAAGCCCATGGAACCTTTTCTGGGTAACCTTTGTCGTCAGAGACATGCAAGCGCAACTCGAAGAGGGTTTTGGTCCAAAAAAAAATCGAGCAGATCAACGTTCTCCCATCCGAGGTCAATGACTTGTTTGTGTGAAGAGAAGAGGTATTGTGATGTATTGGATCTGGGCTGCCTATGGGCGAATCTGGTGGTGGTTGACTGGTTGTTGTTGTGTATGTGGGAAGTGTATGTAGGAAGAAGTGGAAGGAAGGGAAGGTGCTGAAGGTGGTGAAGTAGGCCCAGCCTGCCCACATGACGTAACAGTTTGCCCATATTCTGGACTGCCTACAACCCTGGGTCAGAAAGAAAAAGGCATATCAGACTCTTGCCGTTATGCTCGAAGCAGTGCGTTGGGGGATAGAAATCCCCGCTTCCGGGTAGGCTTTCTTATGATTACGAGAAGAATCCAAGTCCCGACTTCTGTCTGACCCTCACCATTAAGTTCGACAGCAAAGGCAGGGGAACTTCTACCAAGCGGGCTGCGAAGATGCTGTATGCTGTTTGCAGAGGACTCGTCGAGTGTTCCCAATTGACAACTTCGAACCGTCACGGGCCAGTCCTGCAATTTGCGTACCGTTCGGTGGAAGAATTTTTACATGATACCAGGGAGAAAAGGTCAGATGCTATCATTTTGGGTGGTTTCAGTGCCGCAGACGCGCTATCTCACATCGTCGCTCTATCCGTCAGGAGTGCTGGTGGATTTGATGATGCCTCGTTCTGGCGTGTTGATGGGTTTCGTCAACTTCCGAACATCTTGGGTATGCGACTTAAGCATGGCCTCGACAAACAACCATGGTCCGTTCTGGAAGGTTGAGAAACTTGGCTGCATGAGGACTATATGCTGTCAGGCGACTACCTAATAAGAACGAACAGGGCAACGAATCTCGTTACGTATACCTTATCTCAAGAAAACAACCTCTCTGTTGCTTTGGGTCGCCACTCCTTGACCTCACCTTACTCGGGTACGAGGAATATCCGGTGTGCAAACTGCGCAGAGAGTCAGCCACCAACATGAGTCGAACGAAATCCTGTCTCGTACTGAGATGCGCCTTTGAGTTCTATTTCAACCGAAATATACGCAGGCTGTCAAGTATAGGACCGGAAATGAGCAATATTGGCCGAACTCTTGTGAAGCTGATGCTGGAGAAAGGATTCATTTTTCCAGAGACGAAGAGGGATTGTCAATTCACCACATGTCTCTCAACTGGTGGTGTCTCCACCATAGCTCTCCTTCCGTTACTGTTCGCTTCTGCTACCCTCGTTGCCGAAGAACGTCATGCCCAAGACTGGATCGGAGTCGTGATTGGAGAGCTCCTTCATTACAGATGTGAGTTGGATTTTTCACTTTCAAGGACCAGTAAAGTCACTAGAACTGAGTGGGGAGCTTCAATCATCACCGAGATCAACTTAAAGGGCCGCAATGAGTCGGCAATTTTAGATTTCATCGAAGAAGGACTACCGACGAGACCGCCCTATACCAGCTTTGGACCAATTCAAGTTTCTCAAACGTGCAATTTGGGATGGAGGAGGCGCATACCAAATCTCTTCAGCGAACGGGCAAACGGCCACAGACTTCAGACAGCCGGGCGGGGGTTCCTCTCAGAAGTCGAACCCAGTCGGCTTAACACAGGAGCATTCCACTAGACACGATCCAGAACTGCCTCTTACGAGGTACCAATTTTTGAACGCACCAAGACCGTTAAAATACCCGATTTTACGACAGCGCACAACATCGTCGAATTAGTGCATACACTTGGATTCCTGATAGTTGGCATAATAGTCGTTAAGTTGTATTGTTAGCCTCAAGATCACAAGCCCTCCTCACACTTATAGGGCTTGCCGCTCAAAACATTGTTCCTTCATGGAAGTAAGGCAGTGGCTTACTTGGGTTTTTCACCGGCTCGGTATGTATAAAACCAACTTCTTAGCCAAGAGCCTGTCGAAACCTCTAAGCGTTCAGCAAATCTTAACTACCTAAGCATGGGATTGCTTCTAGGATACAAATCGAATTTTTCAAACTCATTATATACATCTACTAGCTATGGAATCAATCAAGTTTCCTTCTCTCCCAATGTTCCCTGGCGATCCCCTGTTATCAGATATAACTTGTCTTGTGATAGAACGCTACGGATTGGCATCAATACTACTTATTCTCTCCTCTTCTTTTCATAGGAGAGAAGTAAGTTCACACCGATTCAACACGAAACCTATCCAAAGACTCTTATGCTACTGCAAAGCCAGGAATACGTGGTTGTGGAGGTTTGGTACAGTATCTTGTCCAACTTTCTTTTCTTGTCTATGGAAATGTGCCAATTGTGTCATTTGTTTACGTGCTTCTTGCTTGCCTCGATCACAGAGGGCTGGGGTGCTTGCTGTCACACACTGCACTCCGCACACATCTTGCATTTGTATTGTCAGATGATCAATTGCGGTCACCCTCGCGGTAAAGACTCTCGTGAGATGACCCAATAGGAATATGCCCCCTCCACACATCCATTTCCATCTCATGACCATTCAGTCAGCAGCCTTGTTGGGCACAAGAGTACGTAAGTGATGACCTGACCAGGGTGGCATGTGTCTACATGTCTAAGCGCAGTCAATTCGATCTGCGTACGGATATGGATTACCGCAATCACGGGTTGCCGTTTTGGTGCAAGTTCTCTTGTCCAACAATCGCGGAACATGCGTTCGATATCTAACTATGCAGGCCTCTGCAATTGTTCATCTCGGTGAGGTTTTTTCCATGGATAGCTGCAGGGGATCAGAATTCCAAAGTAGGACGATCGTACAGAAAGAATAAAAGGAAGCATGAGGCAGACCGTCTATTGGCTCGCCAGTCAGGCAGCAACATGATAGCACGTTTTGAAGGATACTTGTATGCGTTGCCCCCCTCCCCTACGTATCATGCACATGCGTGATGATCGTACACTAGTATACAATCCACTATGGCGTGCTTTCATTAGCCATCATGTATTGGTTCCCCCGCATCGACTTAGTGTAAGGCATCCTACAGCCATCGACCGGCGAGGGCATCGAACCTATCATAGTGAGATTTCATTCCCGGGAAGTGAAACAGTAATAAAGTCACTAAAAGGAATCTCAAGACCTCGGTGGGCTGCCGGGGTGTTCATTATCAACTTGGCAGTCCAACGACTGGACAGAGCATGTGCGGCAGGCGCTCCGAATCAGGCAGCGGGCGTGTTCATCCGTCCCATCAAAGATGCTCGGGTACTTCCTCCGTTCCCAATGATTTCGCGCTAGAGGATGCGGAATTTCATACCGCGCAAAAGTAACGTAGATCAGCAAGTTGCTAGCGCGCTTCGACCTTTCTACCAATGATGGGACGATTGCGGAAGTATCACTGACACAGACAATGCTGCAAGTCTTTTCCGGTAAATTCTTTCTTCGAGCCTCAATCCACAGCAGCTCGCTTTGCCTGGTATGATGGAAGCATTCGGCTGAGGTGAGCTGACAACCTGCTCGCCCGAGTCGGACTCGCGCCCTAGGGGTATTACGGAGGGACCAGAGCTGATCCTAATTACCGGAAGTACCTAGCTGCCCAGGCTACCTACTCTGTAGGGAGGCTTTCCCGAACAAAAAAAAAAAAGACCGCAGACTTTCCAACCCCAACTGCTGGTCTACGGGAGGGATCGCGTTATCTTTCTTTTGGACCCCGACTTGCCGGATATAAATCGTCACCTCTTGGTAACCTTTATGCCCGGAATAAAAGGTTACTACGGAGGTACGGCGGTCATCGGTTAGGTAGAGTCCGCCGAGGCGTCCAAAATTTGCCCCTGCCTGCAGGATTGTAGGCATCAGCGGCGTTTTATGAATATGCAGGTGCCGCGCCCGGCCGTAGACTAGTTGCTACCTGCCTAGGTAGGTTAGCAATCCCGGTTGCCTCTAATTCCCCACAGTCTCATCATTAGCGTCGAATCCCAGCAATCCGGTTCCCGACTGACTGACTTCTTTGCTGGGTTTTCGGTCCAGTAAGTCAGCAGCGCCTCAGATTGTCATCGGGGCCTCTCGCATTCTTAGCCCACGGTCGGGTCGGGTCTAGGAATGGGTTGGTATCGCAACGAACTCTGATTGTTCAGCTAATCAAGAAACGTGCATGAGACAAGGCAGCCAGGCTAAAAAGACGATGCGCGATTCACCAGTCAGCTGCCTGGTCCAAATCTCCGATCACGGAAGATTCCGACGGTCACCGAAACCCCATGTCCCGGCAGACCCACCATGAGAATTGGGAAAGGTCTATCACAATATGCCAGAATATATGGCTCATGCTACCTTGTAGGAGATTGATGAGTCGCTTTTTCTGCGTATTCGCGAAGGTATCCTCCCCGGGATGGCGAAGGGGGGTGGGGGGTTGCCTGACTCCAAACCTAAGTTTATGCCGGCGGGCGGGAAGTCGTCAGCTTTCTTTCCCGCGGGGCCCCGATTGAGCGTTAGCTGCGCCGCAAAATTCGACGACGACTTCTCATGGGTGGTCCATCTGCCTCGATTTTGCCTCTTGGTTGCCTTCATGATCCCCCCACCCAGAGAACCGGATCGCGTATTAGGAGCTGATGCTCGTCAATCCTTTCCCCATGAAAGCTATTTTGGCTTCGTCACTGGGGAGGCTCGGCGACAAGATGCTGAATGTTGTGACTCGAAAGCGGTAGTTCTCCGGTCGCCATCTAATTATGGCGTCAGAAAATCATGTTCTTTTTCGTATTGCTCAAAGAAACAGACAGACGCTTTACATAAGTTGAGGCGGTGCGCCTCCCGTGATGTGTGTGGATCGACGACCAACAAAACTCTCCTGACGGACACTTTACAGCTTACTTTCTGAAAGTCTCCGTGATCTTGTAGCCAGTGCGGCAGAGAGTTTGAAAAAAAAAAATAGCTAAACTTGAAAGGTTAACTTAATAATTAGACAACACTCCCTTCCAACAGCAACTTCATTTGTGACGCTCAGTAGGCCACGATTCAATCTCGGAGAACAAATCGTAACTTTCGAATTTTATTACTCGCGTTTGAAAGTATCAGGGTAATATCAGTCACAGTGTTTCTTTCACGTCTCATGTTGTGAAATTCAGAATCCATATCTTATTGAGTCAGTATTACGGCAATAGACAGCCGACTCGTCGGATCATCAAAAGCTTCAGTCCGCAACACACCCTCGAATTCTCTGTTCTTTATATTTCTCAAAAGAATTGAAGCCCTTATTTAAGGACTCGATGTGGTCTTCTTAACAAGCTTTTGTGTCACATTGAGAATGATAGCGGTGTTGGTACCACATAAGCCAGGACATTTTCCGTGTATAATTGAACAAGACTTAGGCTTCCAATTACCCATAATGTAGAGTCCATCTCCTGAGTGCTTTTCATAAATAACAACAAGTTAGGTGAAGATTCGTGGGCAGATGAAAATTCCCAAGAAAATGATGGAACCAGAGTATCCAGACGCGGACCTGGATGAGACCACATCTTGTTCGTTGTCTCCTGTTCAGACAAATCGGAACGTATTTATTTACTCATTAATCTCATATTATAACTGAATTGAAGTCAAATCTTACTACTCACGGATTCGTTAAGCGTGGTAAATTGCCTCTTGGTCAGTTCACGAAATATGAAATCATCAGCCTTCCGAACTCGAAGTGTAATATTAGATCATACGTATAGGCTCTCTATGTTTAACAAAACAACTCTTACCAGTATATGAAAAATCATACAAGTGATTACCAGATGCACTGGAATCCCGATTAGCTAGGCCGGGGGATAGGGCTGAACGTGGTTGATCGCAGCGAAGTGACTGCGATTCACGGGCTACTGTATTAGCCCAAAGGTGAAGAACATATGAAGTGCGGTTGAAGCTCAGAGGCATAGGGGGCCCAGTTTGAAGACTTGGCCGGGAGGTAGCCCTGATATGTTGTCCCAATCCCGGACCCTGGCTTGGAGGGTCATCTCTTGTACAATCTGCCACCTGTCCTGGGCATAACTTCGAAGACAGCTCGAGTGCATGGGTATGCAAACAGTCTTTGAAGATCCTTGCGGGTCCGGAAGATAACAGACCAGCTGCTGTGGTCGCTGGCGGAAACACATTATATGCAACAACGCCCAATGCTATGCCACACACTCCCGAAACTTCCACGACTCCGGAGAAGTTTTCCGTCTTCCATACAAGTCAACTGGCCGCGATAGGTGCATCTGGAATATCTACATCGGTGCTGCTGGAATCCTTGACTGAAGCCATCGGGAGGTCCGGAATCTCGACGTCATACTCCGAGGGTACACCAAACTTCCTGGTATCCTTGTCATAGGTCAACCACTTTCCAGATTGAGCCAGTCGACAGCCAAGCCACAAGCACCGGTCCTGGCGTTCCTCCGTCATAGATGGTACTTCCAAATACTTTTCCTCCTCGTCAATTTGGGCTGCCGTGAACCAATCGTTGGGGTAGTACTGATCAACCCAGAGCAGGCCCCGTTGCGCGTAATCGTCAGGCAGCGGGCGGGGCGTGTCCTTGTCAGGGCGCGGGAACTTCTCCGACTCGATTTTCTCAAACGACGAACACAAGTCGAGTAATGTGTTGAGAAAGAGACAGATAAGCTTCCACGGCAGGTCTTTCTCGATATGGACCATGGCCGTGGGGAAATGCGACATGTGGAAGAGAAAAGTGAGCGTGACGTGTAGGTATGGCGTGATGTTGGTGTCGCCGAATCGGCGGAAGACGACTTTGTGAGTCCGGATCATGAAGTCCAGAGCGTCTTGGAACTTCTGGCTGGGAGTGTGCACGGTGCCCTCCATCTGAACGTCCGCGTCATCAGCGCGAGCCGCTTTGATGGCTCGCATGATCAAGTTTGACTCGCTGCCATACTCAAGAACGGCACAACCAAGAGCAATCCCAATGTGACAGCCATTATCCATCCAACGACGAGTAGTGCGGCTAATGTGGTTGTCTAGGCCAGCGATGAATTCATCAACAGAAGATGTAAATTGCTCGGGATTCCTTCCCGAGAATAGAACGCCATGAGCCCGAACAAAAGAGGCATCGATTTCAAGCAACCGCGTCGGCGATCCATTCAAGTGTGGTTCAAAGAGCGTCATGATCGATTCCCTCGCTGAAATGAATGGAATGGGCACGCAAAGCGACTTTGTGTAATAGAACAACTGCTGCAAAGCATTGGGCCTGGCTAGGATCGCCAGGTGGTGGTACAGCCTGCCGGTCGTAGGTGCCTGGTCACTTGCCATTGAGTACCAATGACGCGAAACTGAAGTCCAAACCTCACGATCCTTCAGGTTTTCATCTTCGATAGCCATCCTAGAAGATGTGAGCAATTACCAACACGCATACCAGGAAGACAAGGATTTACCTGTAGCGACCGAGATCACCGAGACATTCAATCCAGGTATCCTCGAAGGTTGGCACTGTCTCGTAGAGTAGTGCCATCATCGAGTATGCCAGATAGATGAACGTCAACATATGTTCAATTGATGCTGGCAGCCGATGACGTAGTAATTCCAAGAAGGAGTGAATACCATGGCGCCACATCCTCGCTGGCATAGCATACTTGCTCGCTAGCCTGCGTAAGGCTGGGCTGGCCGAAGGATGCTGAGACGCCAGAAAGAAATCGTGGTGCTCATGAAGTAGCGTTCGGTGAAGAGCGATGAGTGCTTGCCATTGTTCGTCCTTCAGCCTCGGTCCAGTGTCGCTAGTGGAAGAGCTCTGCGAATTGTCCACCTCTATGCATTTGCTCTCTACCATGACTAGTCCAGCATATATGCCTTTAACCTCGGCCACCAGTTGTTCTTGCGTGATAGGCCGGGTTTCCGGTTGCTTCATCAGAGCCTCAACGTCGTCAATTTGCGGCGACGGGGGCTCAAATGTGCGAGGGTTGGATTGCCTTGAAGAATCGGTAGCTTGCCTTGATTCTGCCCTTCGAGGTGATGGCGGACCGTCTGGTGTCCATAATTTGCGCCCTTTCTGCGTAGCATCTCTGCGAAACTCTTGATCTGCCGTACGAAGCCCTTGCTGGCTACCACTTGTGCGCAAAGGGGCTCTGGCACGACTCCTTTTAGAATGCGAAGCCTTATCGTCAACGTCCTTATCCCTCTTAAGACTCTTGATCGAAGAGGGCCCCTTGGACACTCGCTTCCCCCCAATTGGATCCGGTAGAGATATACTTGTATTTGGCGCAACGCTGCCAGTCTGCGCTAGTCGGGGTTCGGTATCCTGTTCCCGGTATGCAGATTGTTGGTTACCGGAAGGGCGAGGGGTTGTTCTAGAAGGAGACGGAGGACACGTCAGAATCACACGAGCTAGCAAGCGGCTGGGTCCGAACCTACAATTTTGTATAAATGTTTTCTGCAAAGGTATTTACATCCTTATCTTCTGCTTGAATGGCGGTATCATGCTCGTCAATAACGTGCCGCCTTATGTCGTCCCGGGTCGTATCAGCGCCAAATTCGTGTTTACATATGGGACAAGGGGTCGATTTCCCACGCCGAGCCTTTTCTTCTTTCCGCAGGAAGTTGTTGTAGCCTTGGGACAAGTCGATTGCGTTCCCTCTGGATGCCGCCATATTTTGGTTTTCCCGGTGAAGTCTGGCGAGTTGTTTCGAGTTGTGAAAGGCAGCGTGAAAAACAGAATACGCGCGCCCCCGAGACGCTGATCAATTGGCCAAGGTGTGGGAGTCTCTTGGGACGAGGATTGAACGTTTAAAACTCGAGGTCTGCGTCTGTTATGTTATCTGTTATCTGCTTTGCGAACTTGGCTTTGCGGACGAGTTCACAGACAGGGCGAACCATACTGGTGGTATGCATTGGGTACATTCATTCTTCCAGCCTGGTCGCTGGTCCTCAATTTACTAAGGTACCTACCTACCTTAGGTAGACGCGGAGCCTGGTTGGCTTGAAGTACGTACCTCAGGCAACTGGTTCGCCAGGCCCAGGCGACCCGCTACAGAGCCTCATGGTCATGGCAGTCGGGGTTTCAACGAACGCCCAACTTTCTCCAAACCCAGGTGCCATCAACCAGGTAATTAGTGTCCAGCGCAAGGACGGCGCGAGAATTTGCTTGAGCCGATTGGGCCCCCAACTTCTCGGCCAATTGGCTGATCAATTAATCCGTACAACAAGGTAAACCGAGGCTCAACTCAAGGCACTTCACTGCGCATCTATAATCAGTTCTTGAATTTGTTCAACCCAAAGCCCTCTGTTATCAATCTAATTTCCGAAACCCGGAATCTGGCTGGCGGATCAGGTGGCAACATGTGGCAATAAATTACGAGACAAGAACGCACTGCCACTCGGCCATCCCGTGTTCAAATTCATATGGCCAGATAGAGTCGCTCATTCGCTCGAATTTTCTTGTTTTTCAGAGCTGGACCATGGGCGAAGCGAATCAATTTCGATTCAGCTCTGGCAAGATTACGTTCGATAATGACACTGACCCTCCTCAAGTGGCCTCGGGCCGTCTCAGGGGCCATACATCGGGCAAATAGCTGGACTCCGATGACTGCCGCTAAGTGGCGAGGGCTGCACGAATATGTCTGGTTTGCCCTTCGACTGGGCTCAGAAGAGGGAGTCAATTCCCGGGTTTCCCTCCGCCTGGGCTCGACATTCCCTCCTTATACGAGCTAACGGTGCAGATGATGCATCCATTCACGACATGTAAATGAGAAGGCGGGAAAAAGGCAACAAGCTGAGGCGAGACAAGCCGTCATCAAGAATCGGACTCATCGAGGCGTCACTGGGCTCTCTCGGCTGGTTCAGGTGTACAAGTCTGTTTAGAGGCGGCAACAACGAAGCAATTCTACCGAGATTACGACGCAATGCGGCGGCTTTCTTCGGGGCGAGGTTGCCTGGGCACTATGATGCCCGTGCATATCAGGCCAAAGTCATAAATTCGGAAACAAATCCGGCAGCGGGAGATCATGGTATGGGGTGAAGATATCGCCAGAACATCAGACAGCTGACCAGTACGATCTATTATACGGGTGGGCAATGCAGCTGTGACAAGGGGCTGAAGGGACTGACACGGCAGCTTTGCCTTGAGTTACGTACTTCGATGACATGATTGGCAGATATTTGAAGCCTTAGTTATGGCGATGGCTTCGCACATATTCAGTTCCGTCGAGGCCTGTCGTCAGAATAGCTCGGATGCCCTGGCACCCAAACAACCCCTTAGAGCCTAGACAGCCTGGAAGTCTGTGTCTCCGAAATCTTGGAATTCAGGCAGCAGCTAATGATGATCGATTATTTCTGATAGCCTCAGTCATTCTCACATCAAAGGCACCCTCCATCCTCGTTCCGAGGCCTCCCAGCAAATCATCATCATAAATGAGAGGCTCTGTGACAGAAGTTGACGTGAACTCAGGACAGCCGCTCCGGTAGATCAATCTGATATCTTCTTCCTGAGTTGGTATCGATATCTGTGATGCAAAGCAAGAGACCTATCCTAAGACGACACGACGTGGGTAGCTGTGCCTAAATGTCCAATTACTCAAGAACATATGTTTGAGCCCGCCAATAGTGAGATTGAGTGGCGTTGCTTGAGAAAAAAAATTGCATTCACACCACATCATATTTGGTCCAAGCTAGCCTAGTTTTTAGTTTTTTCTTCATACGACCAGAGCTTCTTGCTTCATCATAGTTTTCCAAGGTTAAGTTTGGTTGGTATGCGCACGTCGAAGACTTCGGAAACTCTTTGAAACTACTACAGTAGTCAGTGCTTTTAGAGCACGGGCAAACCCAAACCGATTAATCAATCAACTCGCCCAATAATATTAAATTTGACGACGTGTCTCACTTACCCATCACCTGGCTCCCGGAAAAGAAACCGAACGGCCGGCGCAGATGTGGTAGGCGTCTGTCGCCAACCAAGGCCAACCATGTGGGCCAGAGAACATCTGGCCTTATTTCGTTGGCCACAGAGATGTCACCCGGTCAATCATACAGCAACCACAGAGCATGAGTTGGGCAGCCCTCATGCGTAGAAAGTTCGGCTCTGCTGTATTCACAGGGCTTACGCCTGGGATATTGAAGAACTGAGTCGACTGCTGATGGGGTCAAACTGAATGGGTGTAAAGTTGATGATTCATAACTAACTAGTCTTGAGTGGAGAATTCTGTTAAGAACAGGCCAGTGTCGGACCTTCCCAATCAGGGCAGTCTCAACCCGCACCTGCCACACTGGTATCCAGCTGCGATCATCCCAACCGTGACCCAGAAAGGGAATTGCGTTTTTGTAACTGTAAATTCAAACTACAATTGCTTCAAGCTTTTGTTGTGGCGTGTGATCAATGATTCCAAGCCAAAGCAGATATAGGAAGGGAAAAGAAGAGAAAGAGAGTGAGTGAGGGGAAGGCTGAGAGTTTTTGCATCAGAGTATTCCAAAACACTGCTGTATATGCGGCTGCTTGGGCTGAACGCTAACTACCTTGAAGATTCGAAACTTCGCGTTGATATTTACCACACAATAACATCTTTGCGGTCACACTAACGGGCAGCGCTTGCTTCCAGAAGGCGCACCCGCCACTGCCGCTGCGAGGTACGTCACTGTGACTGTGAATATGGCTGAGACCCAGCGATGATTCGCCGGGGAAAAAAAAAAGAAAAACCAGAAAGAAATGCCATCATTTTCAGCGGTTTGGAAGTATCATGAGACTAGATGCGACCGCATGAATGGCTAGGGTTGGCTGGGGAAATTAGCATAAAGTCAGTTTGCTGGCGGCTGGCCGGCTTTTTTTCTTTTTTCGCGCGTAAGCCACATGTGTGGATCACCTGGGTTACCCGCCCGACCTGGGCTTAATTCTGTCAGCGCCACCTGCCTCGAGTAGCGTTAAATTGACGGAGTCGTTTTGTTATATTGCCCGATCTAACCTAATTCGTTAGTTGTGCCACCACCGCCACAATCTATTATTACTCACAAGTACTAGTGTTTTGGGGTATAATCCACCCACTTAGTGGATCCTAGTTGTGACTGGGATCCGCCCCCTAAATGCATTTTACTGTGGTTATTGTTATTATCCTTAATTAATATAAATTCAGCTAATTTCACTATAAAACTAATATTATTAAGAGACTAAAAGAATATTAAAAATTAGGGCTTAAATATTTAAAGAGTACTAGCTATATATTTAGTAGTAATATTATAATAAGGGTGGATTTACTTTTTATAAAAAGAGGACCTTAAATTATAGTACTTAAGTTAATATTATATATAACTAAGTAAATAAGAGGGCCCTTATTACTATAAAGTGAAAAATAATAATAAAGTAGTATAATTATTATTTTACTAGGAAAATTTAAAAGTCTATATATAAGGGAAATTAATACTAAGTAATAATTAATAATTATAAACTTTATAATTATATTAATATTACTAAAACTAAGCTTATTATTATTATTATTTTCTATTAATTAAGTATGGATAAGGCTAATTTTATTATAAGGTCTAAGTTACTAAAAAAATTAATTTCTAAGAGTATTAAGGAGTTATTAGTAAGTAATAATATAATTATATAAGAAATTATAATTATATTATTAACTTAGGAAGGTATATTATTAATTAATTAAAATATTTAGAATATTTAGTACTAATTAAGGGAAATAAAGTATAGGCTACTTATATTAACTTAGTTCTTTTTTAATACTTTAATTACTAAGTTTAATAATATTATATTTTATATAATTTATTATAGTATTAATAGTAAAATTAATAAAATCTTCTAAATATATAAGTCTTACTTAGAGAAATTAAAAAATAACTCTAAATTATTAATAATAAATAATACTTATAAAGTATATAATAATTTATATTAGTAAATTATTTTAATAAAAAATTTTTACTAATTATATTATAAATAAATAAATTATTTTAATATATTACTCTTCTAAATTATTAATTTAACCTCTATAAATACTACTTTTAATATTACTTTTTACTTTATATTAGAGGAGATAATAGAATTTTATTTATAAATTTTATTATAATTAAAATCTCTACTTATTAATTATTAAATCCCTTACTTAAGTATAATTATTATTAATTTTAATATAAATTTAAAGTAATTATTTATAGAGATTTTTTTAGCCTTAAAATAATAACTTTATATATAATATATACTAAAAAATATAAATTTTAATATAAAAAAAAAGTAAGAAGGTCTATTATTGGGATATTCCCTTATATTACTAGATTCTATATAAATTCAAGACTTTAGAGTAAATACTCTAGTAATTACACAGGTAATTATGTGATTTATATATAACTATATATAACCCTCCTCAACTAGATATTATTCCTTCCTCTAAGGCCTCCCTCTTTAAATAACTTACCTTAATTAACCTACTTTCACTTTATCTATAGTAGACCTATTATCTCTACTACTAAAGTATTAGAACTAACTAGTATAGTGAATCCTATACTAATTAGTAGTTAACTTTACTATTATATTATAATATAATAAATTATAAATTAATAAAGTTTATTACTTCCTAAACTAAAGAAATAATATTTATCCTAGAGTAATTCTAAGTCTCCCTTTATAATTAAGTACTATACTAATAGAGATAATAAATTTAGAAGATAATAGTTTAGTCTCCCCTTTTATATTCTACTCTTTAAAGTATTAAATTATATTTTAACTGGGCGAAGTTTTAAATCCCCTAATTTATAGTTAATACCTTAGTCTATTTTATAATAACCTTATTAACTCTACTTAGATAAAGTTTTTAATCCTCCTTAGTACTAATAAAGTTCCTACTATATTATATATTCTTAACCCTTTAAATAATTATAAGTATATAATTTATACCTCCTCTATAATTATTTTATAATAGCTTTGAAAACTATTCTTCTACCTTAAATTTAATAGGACTATTCTCCTCCCTTAATAATCCTTAATAATCCTTGCCCTCCCTTATTAATCCTACTAAATTCTATACTTCTCCCTTTATTTCTCTACCTCCCTTACTCCTTATTTATAATTTATCCCTTCTAAAATAACTAGTAGTAAAGGATACCTCTAAATAATAATTAACTTATTTAAGTAGTAATAAACTACTAATTTAATTCCTTCCTCTCCAGACCACTATAGAATAAATTATATAAGATAATATAGATTAACTAATCCACTTTACTATAGAGTAAATTATTCTACTATACCTACTAAAATCTAGCTTATTTAACCTTAAAAATAAGTAAATCTCTTCTCTTTTATAGAGAAATCTTATAAGAGAATACACTAAATATATATTAAAACTACCTATTACTAATAATAACTTACCTTTTTATATTATTAGTATAGTATATTAAATATATTATAAATAGTAATAATAAAGTAGTAATCCTATAATAATATACCCCCTCCTACTTTTCTAAGATATTTAAGAGGGGTAATAACTATATTTAACTTATTTAACCTCTTTTTTATTAATTTAGCTTATTTAGCCTCTTTTTTATTAATTTAGCTAGTTATATTAAATTACCTAATTCACTACTGTTTTCTATTATTTAATACTAAATCCCTCTCCCTCTTATACTTTTAAAAACCCCCTCCTTCTTATAATAACCTCTATATTAAATCTCTCCCTCTTATAACCTCTACCTTAAATCTCTCCCTCTTATTATTTCTAGCCTAAATTTCTCCCTTTTATAACCTTATTACTATTTAATAAATTTATTAATTAGTTTATTATTATAATAAAGGTTAGTACCTTCGGGGAAATAGCCTTTTATTAGTAAATAAAAATTTAATAGAATTATTAATTAACTATATTAGTAGTACCTAATTTTTCTAAGTTAAAATAATATATATTAAGTCCTTTAGACTACTTAAACTACTCTACTAATTTACTTATTATTATTCTTTCTTATTAATATTTAACTAAAGTATATAATAAGTATTAACTCTTAAATTAAATAGTTATTTATTAATTTATTTCCCTATTTATTATTTATTATTATTTTTCTCTTAACTTAATTAATAACTATAATAATTCCCTTTTTAGGAAAGACCCTTTAACTCCTTTTAGGGACTAGTTAGTTAAGTTAAATCCCCTTTTTAGGAAGCCCCTTTTTAGGCTAGAAGTACTAAGTTTTCCCTCTTTAAGAAGCCCTTCTAGGGAAAAATAAGTATTATAAAAACCTCCTATTCTTCTTTAATACCCCCTTTTTATAAAATTCCCTATTTAGGAAGCCCCTATTCAGGGTTAAAAACTAAATTCCCTCTTTAGGAAAACCAAGTTCCCCTTTTTAAGAAGAAAAGTAATAACTAGAGTAAGTAAATATATTCAAGTTTAATATCTATAATCTATTTACTAAATAAATTAACCCCTAATAATTATAGCCTAGGGAAAGTACTTATATTTATAATATTAATATTAATTTATTTATAGTTTATCTCCTTTTATTATTCTTATAAGTATTATATTAATTACCCCTAATACTCCTATTAGCCTAGTATATTAAAAGTCCTTAATCCCTATTTCTAATAAATTTAAAGTCTTTATTAATTACTTAATATATAATTAATTTTATATTTTTAATAATAAGGAAATAAACTCTACTAAGATTATAAGTTTTATTATTTATTATATTAATA